>SKCR01026036.1:0-173795 GCA_019454045.1 Zanthoxylum bungeanum | reverse complement strand
AAAGCTAGTAGTGTTTGAGAAATATAGGATTTGTTGATGTTAATGGTGAAGATGACGGTGGATATTAGATTAGAATGCATGAAGATTGTAATTTATTTAAGTAGGACTAATTTTCCTTTATAAATAGGGCCAAGTTTTTTATGTTTTTTTTTTTGGATAATAATGTGTTATAATTGTATTGAAATGCATGGGAGTTGACTGAATTGAATGATTTACATAGAGCAGTCAAACAATGAAATTAGGTAGTGAGTGTAATTTTCTTTCAAACTGGACAAGTTATGGTATTTTAATTATAACTTGGGTTTTAGGCCTCCAATTTATAAACTGTAATTTTTTTATGAAACTATACTAATTAAGGACTAACATATCCAAAAAAATCAGAATTTTCTAACGAATGATTAATTTATGGTGAATTTCGAAACTTGATTGTCCTGATTGTAGCAGATTCTGTCTACAACTGTATAGTGTGTAATAAACCAGTTATAAACTTGAATTTTATGGTTCGAAATCAAAATCCGTAAAAAGCTACTAAACTAGACACAGTAAAGTTCATCCTATTAAATTTCAGCTCTTGATTCACTCCCAATTAGTTGCAGCGAATTTTCAAAGTTAGCCATAAGCAATGAATTTTCAGTGAATAAGCAGAATCTAAATTTCCGCATCCACACTTGCGTAATTCCAAATTAAGGTCCGTGAAATCCGTAGACGACCTAAATATTCCCAATATATAGTGACATTGAGTGTCCATACATTGCATATTTTATTATTTTATACGACGAAGTATTCCGTGTTATATAGTCTAACGAATTGAATTGGCTTTAGATCGACATCAAGATTCGCAACATTCGCCAACTACGTGAAGCATATCCGGTCTATCCTAGCACATTGAGTGGATACTTATGTTCTTTGTTTCTTACGATATTTTTATTTTACATTTATTTGATATTTTGATTTTATGAATTTAATGTGTTTTGACGGAAATGGTTTCAGATAGCTTTGTTATTGATTGAATATGAATATGTTTCCGCCACTGAGTATGTATGACATTTTATGATTTTAAAACCTATGTGGCGCTTGTTATGAAGTTTTGACCATCAAAAAATGACTACCTCGCTACCTCTGTCGACATGGTCATGCGCGTACAATATTCGATCTTTACGCGCAACTCGGGTAATGGACGACTGTATGGTTTTTGATAAACTACTTTAAAGAAAAAGTTTTGAACTTGATATTTATAATTTTTTATGTATTTGATCTACTTTTGATTTATGTTTGTTTCTTTTTGGTATATGTTCACTGAGTCTTCCCAAGACTCACCCCCTCTTTTATTGAAGATGGCGCTTTGATTGATGTAAGTCATCTAGGAGAAACGTTTATATTTGGTCAAGTAGTCTATGTGTATTTTGGATTTTGTGTACTTGTGAACTTATATTTGGATAGTCGTTGTATAGTATGATTGGATTTGTGTTTGTGATGGATTAGTTTATGGGCATGGAGCCCTTCGCTTTGCATTTTGCATCTTTTGAGTTTGAGATATGTGGAAGTCCTGCATTATAAGTGTTAATTGATAAGTTATAAATTTTAGTCAGAATTAGGGGGACGGGTTGGTCCGGCTTCCTACCGTTAACATTATGAATTTCTCAGGGTGTTACAGTTTACACTTTGTTTCTAAGAACCTCATAAAAATATTTAGCAAAATAAAAAATAACTTAATTAGAACATTCATTTTCTACTAAAATTTATATGGTTAAGAAATTAATAACAAGAATATATATATATATATATATATATATAGATATTATATATATATATATATATATTATATATATATATATATATATATATATATATATATATATATTACCGAAAAGTAAGCTTACAATTAATTAAATACGATCAAATGAAGAGGGAGCTTCTTCATTAATTAAAGTAGTAGCAAAAGACATCTCCATACTGCATACAAATGAAGAGGGAGCTTCTTCATCATATACTTATCAGGAATCTTTTTAAAATAAATAAAATAAATCATGGGTGTTTTTAAATCCTAAATCCTAAATCCTAAACTCTTAAATCTCATAAATCAATAAATTTTCTTCATATCACTATAAAATGTGAATGAAAAATAAAAGTAATTATGATTGAATGGGTGTTTTTAATGAGTATTCAAAATAATATTTTATTTTACATATAATAAATTTTTCTTAATAGTAATTTATATCATGGATATTTTTGTAATAAATAATTTTATTAAAATATGTGTATTTAAAGTAATTTTTAGAATACAAATAATCCGACACTTTAGAGAATTTGTAATCTCAAGTTTTGATATGTATTCTATATATAAATATTTCTATAAAAAAAATCTCAATCATTTACTTTATATATTCTAATTATAAAACTTAAAAGAATGATATACAGTAGAACCTTTATTTAGTCATATTGTTGAGACTAACCTAATTTTATTCCTAAATGGAGGTTATAACTAAATAGAGGTTCAATAATTAAAAAAATATATATATTATTATTTTGTTTAATTTTCTTTAGTTCAAGTGATGTAAAGCTAAAGCATGCACTATATTAATAATTAATAAATAGATAATGTCAAATTCAAGATACAATATTGAGAAATGAGATAAACATAATTTCAAAAAAATTGACACATACACACAAAATATATATATATATATATATATAAAAGGAATATGCTAAGTCACTCTAAAAGTCCAAGTATTTAATATTTTCTCCCAATGTAAGTCGTATAGATACATTGTCTAACACATCCACGGAATCCTTGAGTAATTCTAGTGTTATCTTTCCTTCTTCCTCTAGCAAAATCAATATATGCAACCCAAAGTTAACACACCAACTCAATTGATCGAAAAGATTCGTGATGTGTTATGTAAGATGAAAGAATCAAACCCCAATTGGAAGTAAAAAGATCTGGTGAAGTTAGAAATATTTTGGTTTCAACAAGAATGTGTTCATTTTCTTTTGAATTGTTGAAAACCCCGCCGTCAAACCACCCTTTTCGGATTTAAGCGGAGTTGATAAAACCCCCAATTATCCTAATGAGTTATTACAAACTCGTAAGTTTAAAAATATGGTATCAACTCTAAAAATTAAATCA
This sequence comes from Zanthoxylum bungeanum, assembly GCA_019454045.1. Taxonomy (NCBI): domain Eukaryota; kingdom Viridiplantae; phylum Streptophyta; class Magnoliopsida; order Sapindales; family Rutaceae; genus Zanthoxylum; species Zanthoxylum bungeanum. The sequence goes on along the minus strand of SKCR01026036.1, from coordinate 170,668 downwards.
TTATATCAAACAATTTTAGATAATATTTTATTTCATCTTAAATCTTTAATGGAACATAATATATATTTTTATAATATGCAAAAAATTATTATTATAATATAGAGTTTATTCTTATTTATAATTGGTCCAAATTGGAACTAAAATTTTTTATTACTATATAAAGGTTAATGTTATATAAAGTATTACTAAATAGAGGTTATTGTGTATACAAAATTAATCATTAGCATCACTGTACGGTTAGATTTAGGGCGGAGCACTGGTTCCGATTCTACCCAGAATCGGTTGGAACCAGACCGATTTTTCGGGTTTTGAACCGGAATCGATTGGAACCGGACCAGTTCAGGTTCCATAATGGAAGAATCGAATTTAAAAACGGTTCGGTTCCAGTTTTGTCATGGATGGAACCGGAATCGAACCATTTAACCGAACCGAAACCTATTTTGAGTACCGAATTTAGAACCAATTTCGGAACCAAATTAAAACCCAATTTAAACCCAATTTCATAACCAGTTTTAAAACTCAATTTAAACCAAATTTCATAACCAGTTTTTAAAACCCGATTTAAACCTGATTTCATAATCCAATTTAAACCTAATTTCATAAATAGTTTTAAAATTCAAGTTAAACCCAATTTCGTAACCCAATTAAAATCCAATTTAAACTCGGGCACTTCTTATAATAATATTATGTATTGAGTCAAAAATATTATGCAATATGTAATTTTATTTATTGTTTTATTTCTATATGGATAATTGCCAAGAATATTATTTATAATATTCAAGTGGGGAAATAATTATATTTTCAAAGTTTGAAAGTAATAAAAATTGGGTAAATCAAAACCGGACCGAAATCGGACCGGAACAAAATTGGAACCATTTTTTTCCGGGTAGGTTTCGGTTCCACACAAAACCGAATTAAAACCGATTAATAAGGTATCATATTTAATTGAGTAGGTTCTGATTCCACTTATTTAAAAACCGATTTTTTTCCGAATATATTCCGATTCCACACAAAACCGGAACTGAAACCGATTTTGCTCACTCCTAATTAGATTACAAAGAAGGTCGAAGCATGAAGTCACGTTATTCAATTCAAAGTGATATATTTAATTTAGGATAAGGAAACTCATGGTATACTATAATATTATTATTATAAAAAGAGAGAGGGGACTAAAACTAGAGTCTTATATAAAAGGGAGGTTTATTTTTTTAAAACCCCACATTTCAATTTAGTAGAAGTGGAGAAAAAATGAATTTAGGACCTCTTTGCTATTGTCGTTTGATCTGTGGTGAGATAATAAAATTGTGTTTGGGTCAAAATATAATTTTTAAATGTTTGGTTAATAATGAGAAATTGCGATTATTAATCATGATTTCTTTCAAAAATTAAGTTTTGCAAAAATTAAAAATTTTAGCTTTCCCATCATCAAAATATTAGAAAAATATGCCTCAATTATTTTTTAATATAAATCAAAATTTCATAACACTATTTATGAATCACCGTTTATTTACCAACGGAAGCCTTTAGTACACCTAGCTTAAAAATGAATCTGTATTGCGTGGGATTTGATTGGAAATTTCATCAAATTTTGGAAACAGACATGCTTGTAACTTATATCTTTCAACTTGTTTCATTTTTTTTTTAAGAAAATTTAAATTCAAAATTAAATATCTAATCAAATATAAAGTGTTTCATTAATATAAAATCATAGCTTTAAAACTAGTATATTTATTGATATGTTTCGATGAATACAAAATGGGTAAAAAATGATCCTTACATTTTAATAAATTAATGATTTCAGACCAATTTTTTTCAAACATTTATTTCTCATTCATTCAAACTCTAAATTATAATCGGTAAAATTCTGCATACACTTAACATTCAAATCTACAACTTTCATTAAGAAACCTCTCGTAAATTCAGATGTCTACAAGGTCGAAATTATCCTCAAAATCATTACATCGCACATAATATGCTGCCAGAAAATATGACTATACTCATAAAAAAATGTGACTATCCTTATAAAAATATGATTGTTCTCATAATACACATTCACACTTTACCTAAGTCACATTAGGCTCGGTCACAATCACATTTTACCTAAAGTCACATTTTATCTTAGTTACAATGAGCTTAGTCATAGTTAGAATTTACTTAAGTCATATTATGCTTAGTTACAGTAACATTGTAACATTGACCTCAATTATAATCATGTTGACTTCAGTCACAACCACTTTTTATATAATTCATGTTTTAACTAAGTCATGCATGTAGAGTTCAGTCACAATCGCAATCACATTAACCTCAATTACAGATACGGTCACATTTGTTGGGGCGGATGTGAGACTTATAGGGTCGAATCGGTATCCCGCGCAGCGGAAATGGGTCTAACCCGTAGATATCAAGCATGAGTGTATTTTTAAATATTTTAATGAAATATCATATTTCATTACGAGTGTTTAGGAAAAAACCGAGAATAAATCGAAGTACGAAAAAATTAAATCAAGATAAAATTGGAGAGGACGCGTGTCACCCAAGCTGAAACATTTTTTTAATTTTAAACACCTTTTAAAAACCATCCAAAATAATTTTAATTTTAAAACCAACATCAACACATATTATAAAACAAACATATATATATTCTAAATTTATATATATATATATATATATATATATATATATATATATATATATATATTTAAAATAAAACACAAATCAAAATAGAATCCCATAATGAAATAACTCATGAATAATTATAGATCACCCAAAAATTGTCAAGTGATTCTAGAATGGTAGCCATAGCTTCAAGCTTTCATCTAGAGTTCCAAACTCTAATTTTATGTTTATGTCTGTTAGGTTTTATCTAGGTCCCAAGATCATACAAGCAATGAAATCATGTGTGAATACATCAACGGAGGTAGCGGAATACTCACATCGATCGGTTGAGAGACGCGGCAAGCAACAAAATTCGAAATTCCTCACTGCCAGGGCGTGAACTGCAGTGAATGTACTCATTTTTGGCTTCAAATTTGGTCCTTCATCAAGCTCCAAGCTTCGTCGAACGGATCCCGCCTCATGGGTGAACCTCCCTAACACCTTCGCAAGTCTCGTAAGTGTGCTAGCACTTGTGTTTTTTGCAACAAAACCACTCATTGCTTCCCTATAAGCTCACGGCAGTGAGCTGTGAAGAAGAAGGAGATGAAGCCCTTTTGGGCGTGAGATGTGAGAGAGAATTGGAGGAGAGAAATTGTGTAATTGGTTTTTAAAAGATTTTCCAAAACCTTTATATATTTTCCAAGAAAATACATTAAACAATTACCAAATAATTTATAAAATAATCAAAAGGTAAATGTCTCACCAACTTACACTATTTCACCAAAACATCACTATTCATTTTCACTTTATTAAAGTGACATGTCTTTCATCAATCAATCACATCACTCAAAGTGACTTTTGATTTGACGCTTGATGTGACGAATGATTTGACGCTTGATGTGACTTGCGTCGCCGCACTCGAATTCGGAATACGAATGCGCTCGCAATCACACTCGGGCTCGGGTTCGCTAATTCTCAATTAGCGATTTTTCCGTTGCGTCGTAATTAAATGATTACGCCTAGCGAATTCACTATTCACGTCGCTAACGAATTAATTCTAAATTAATTCGTTCGCCCGAATTAAAATCGAATTTTAATTCCGCGTCGAAATCCAATTTCGATTAATAATCGAATATATTAATTTAATGAATATTCTAAATTAATCATTCTCTCTCTTTAGACGATATTTTATCCTAGATAAAATATCTCCGTAATTAATCCTAGATTAATTTTCTCTCTCTACTATATAATCCCAGATTATTTAATGAGTGCGAGTTTGCGTCATCGGTGCATTATCGGGAAGCGACCCATGAGATCCCCGGATAAGTCGGCAGTAAATACGGTCGTCGGAGCATCCGAATCACGTACGTACCAAGTACTACGTCCTACCGATTTACGAGACAAGATCGGCTTCTAGCAAAGCACGAAGTCTACCCAATTCTCCGGTCATATTCATCTAAGAATATTTAAGATCTATATCAAGCGTAGTATACCAAGTATCGTGTATATCAGCCCAGTACAGGATAGTCACGTGCTAGGGCTGGGGCTGGATAAGTGTCTGCCCCGTCCGAAGCACATGTCGGATGTCTGGTAACTAGTCTCTATAATCGGATATACATGACCTTGTCATAATATCCCGATGGCCGGCCAGCACTTAAGAGCACTAATACCGTATCCTGCGTGACATCATCTCCACTATGACTGGAGTGATACTTCCGTCTTGACATCACACCCAATACTCTACGATTCTCAATATACCCAGCATTGGCGTACACAGAACCGGTTAGAGTCCTGGACGACCTCAACTAAAGCATATTGATTGTCGTAAGCATTAGCGGTGCAAGTCTCAGGTTAAGACCATACACACCTACCCTGATGTCGGACTCCCTAGACACATAGTCATAATACCAATGGGATATTCCGAGGGGTCTATCCAAGCGAAGCTGTTTCCCGTACCATCGGTGAAACACAACCTCCTATCGCACTTGCATGAGTATCCAATACCCAAATATATGAGAACTATGTTGTTGTGCCCTCACAACGCGCACAAGTGCAATACTAGCATATTCCGCATTATCGATGTCCAGTCTCGATAATACTACGACTAGGGATATTTAATGATTAATCCTTCGTGGACTGATACTGTCTCATATCATCTCAATCCAGGAACTAATCATATGGACCTCTCTTCATTTATATATCTAAGGTGATCTAATCACAAATGATGAGAGTGCAATTTCCTTGTTACATAGTAATTTGTACAACAACACTATGATCTGTACAAATAGTGACGCTATGGGTCATATTATCCAACAATATCCAACATAAACATTTTGACCCCAATCACAAACATATTGTGTTTATGCTTCCAAAGCATCCATACACAATTCATTAGCCTTATTTCAACATCAAGCTATGTTATTATATATCAAATACAAAATATAGCTTATTAGATAATATCAAACTTACCTAGTAAGCTTGAACCAAATATCAAATCTTCTCATTCTTGTTGAAATGTTGTAGAAAACTTCTAAAATTAGCAAGCTTGACTCCAATATCTATTCATAATTCCAATGCTAGCAAGCTTCATTCCAAGATCCAATCTTGATTTTTCCTTGTTGAAATGTTGTAGAGAACATCCAAAGCTTCTTTAAACACTTCTTTTACTTAGGCTAATAATTCTAATTCTTGTTTATTTTAGCTTTCACAAGCTTAACTTTCTTAAGCTCAAGCGTAATTAAAAACGTGTTCAAGCTTGTCTTTTATAGAAAAACTTATGCAATTTTTAATTAATAAAGGTTCTAATCAAATTTTAGGTGGGCTTAATCCAATTTGTCCAAATATAAATAATTAGGTGTGACTAATCACTTTTGTCTACCACTTTGATTTCATCCAATTAAATCAAGAAAAAGATTAATTAATGGATTAGTTAAATGTCTACCATTTTGATTTAATCCAACTAAATCAAGACAAATACACATATTATTACATATTTGTAATTACCAAAATATCTTCCAATCATAGAGATATTTATGAAATTACAACAAAGCCCTTGTGTGATTTTGGATTAATCCAATTAATCTAATTGGGTCAAAGTAAATAATTAATGTTATTCAATAACACTTAATTATTTTATATGATAATTATAATATCAAATATTATTTATTATAAAAAATTATCAGTTACCCAAGTACTCAACGAATACACTTCATATTGTGGGACTCTCTAAGTCCAGACATGTTCGTCATATAAGCCTAGGTTATATGTACACAATTCGACCACCTCCGAATTTACAAAGAACACGAACGACCTTTCTGAACTATACAAGTCGAGGTCATCACATATATTTAACAATCCCTCTGTCGTAAGCTATCCGAGTAGTTCTTAGGAAACATAGATTACACCGTCAAATTTCCGAGGCGCACATCTCATGTCGACATGTCCATGATTCTTTACAACTAATCAAAAATCATTTCTGATATATGTGATCCACTATAGGTGATCGGCTTTGGCGCCAAAGTCTTAAGAATCGTGACTTACTCACATGGATACCTAAACCCCTTATGGTACATATATGGGCTGACGGATTCTATCTTGATACGCACTTGATTAACGAGTGCATCGGTCCACACCCAATGAACATCTAGCGGTCAGACCATGAAAGGTTTCTAACATACATGGTATCAAAGTGTGGAAGATCACACATAAAATCAATGTTATCATATAGTCAAATGATCACATGTGCTACTCAACTCGAGGAGATTCCTATTGACGATGGTGTGTACTTCCAACTATTAGGAATCACTTGTGAGTCATTCAGTATTCACTCCAACGAATATCCATATGTCTATACGAGCTTTCCATGCTCATGGTTCATCGGGTTAAATCATTGGAACTCCATTTCAATATACGACATGAGCTAGTCTTATAGGTTATAAGAATTCGACCGTATTTCAAAACCAACGAATATGAATATTTACTTTAAGAATAGTTTATAATAGCAATACCGTCCCAATATCAGACCATCCAGTGTTCAGTATTACTACATGACTATTCTAAGGTCGATGTCATTCTTAGCATATTTATATATCAATCTAATATGCATAATGACATTACCATTAATAAGGTTTGAAATGAAAAAATAGTTATTTTATTAATAAATAATAAAATATAATGTACAATACATTATTCGGATTGGCGCTCCAAGCACCAACTCTAACAACATTAACCTCAATAATAGTTACATTAAAACCAATCACAGTCACAATCATATTAACCTCGGTTACAATCACATTTTACCTAAATCACACGAGTTTAGTCACAATTTCCTTTTACTTCAGCAATATTTTAAATAAGTTTTATTGACATAGTTATAGTTACATTTTACGCAAGTCATATTGAGCTTGTCCCGCTAAAATTGAGATATTTTAAACTCTCCTAAGATTCACATTTTGCTTTTTGCAAGCTCAACCTATATATTGTATAAAAGTTGAGAAAAGAATTCATTTTTAGGTTATCCACGTAGGCGTTTTCATTTTTAAGATTGTACACGTAAGCGTATGAATCATTAATATTTAAAATGAATTATTAATATTTAAAGTAAATTATTAATGTATAACTTCTTACATTCTTCCACCACTAATATTTTATTTTCACAGATCCTCGAAACTTTTCATTTTTCAAAGTTATTAATCTATCTATATACTATATAAAAGTTGAGAAATATCTTCATTTTTAAGCTATCCACATGAGCGTCTTTATTTTTGAGGTTATCCACGTCGGCGTATAAATTATTAATATTTAAAATAAATTATTAATGTATAATTATCCATATTCTTCCTCCAGACTTTTCGTTTTTCGGAATTATTAATTATTAAAAATACTTTAATTAAATAATATCATTTCAAATGAGTTATTAATATTTTAACTTTTAATATTCTTTAATCTCAAACATTTTATTTTCCCAACTCTTTTAACTCATCGTTTTCTTAATTATTAATGATTAAAAGTTTGCTAATTAAATGTGTATTTATTTCAGATGAACTATTAATGTTTATTTATATATTATACAAAAGCTAAGAAATAGCTTCATTTTTATGTCGTCCACTTTAAGACTATTCATATAAGCGTATAAATTATTAATATTTAAAATGAATTATTAATGTATAACTCTTCACATTATTTATCCAAAACTTTTCGTTTTCCAAAATTATTAATAATTAAAAATACTTTAATTAAATAATATCATTTTCAATGAGTTATTAATGTTTCAACTTTTCATATTCTTCAATCTCAAACTTTTCATTTTCCAAACTCTTCGTTTTCTTAGATTATTAATGATTGAATTTTTGTTAATTAAATGCGTATTTATTTCAAATGAATTATTAATGTTTAATTTTCCACATTCTTCATTAACTCTCACTTATTTATTAGTAGAAGTTCAAGCTATAAAAGTATTTTTAAGTTAGCTAAATTTATACTTGCACTAAGAGATTTATTCTCCATCAATAAAAAATTATAAAATGGAATTAGTTAAAAGTTATATTTGTTAATTTGAAAGAATATTAAAGAAATTACATTACCTGGATAACTATAATTAAATGTATAATATTGATTAATTTTATTTTTTATATTTGGTATATATCATATTTGTCTCTAATAAGACAAGTCACGCATCACAAGGATTATCTGGTAGCTTTTTTAATAATTGGTAAAATTTTATAAATTTCTAATTAATTATTTATTAATATTTGTTCTTCATGTGAATGCCCCTGAAGGAAATAGTTGAGTTGATTTTTCAGCATCTTAATAAAGTTTTCCACTTCAGTCAAGCATTGTGGAGATAATGGGTTAAAAATATATATCAACTTATCCACCCTTTAATTAAAAAATATTATTCCTATTACAATTCACATGAACAGTGAAACGCTCATTGCTCATGTGAAATAGTGAACAATATTTGTTCACTCTCTTTAAGATAAGGATTAAATGATAATAAAATTCAAAAATAAAAATAAAATTTAATAGGAAATAAGTTAGGAGCTTGTTCTTTTTTAAAATTAATGATCACAAAATGAAATTTTTAATAATTTCCTATATATAAAATGGGAAAAAGATAACGTATGATGAGGGTTAAATGTCACTGTTAACAAATCCAATAACAATTGGCCATGGAATTACTTGATTAATTAATTAATGACTGGATACTTGATGGTAGGGGCGGCCACCGGTCCGGTTCCCCGATTTCACACTTATGTGGAACCGAAATTTGAATCGGAACCAGAACTGAACGGTTCCGGTTCGGTTCCATTCCGATTTTCTTTTTTTTTTTAAAAAAAAAATTTTAATAATGATTTTTTTAAAAAAAAATCTAAACGGTTCTGGTTCGATCGCTGAAACCGTTCGGTTCCAGCGATTCGATTTCGATTCGGTTAGAGGGGAATCCTAACCGAACTGAAATATTATGAACTAGAACCGGAACTGTTCGATTCTGGTTCCGAACCAAAACCGTTGCCGAGTCTACTTGATGGTAAATAACCTCCTTGTTGTAACTAGAGCGTACAACTCACGCGCTATGTGAATGGGTGAAAAGAGAGAGAGGGAGAGGGAGCGCGATCGACGTGGGAAAAAGGAAATTCATGGCACTTGGACATTAAAATTTAGAAGCTTCTGAATTTGGTTGGCCGGCGGCTGAGCTTTCTTGACTTGATTTTTTAAATTCTCTTTTTAATTTCTAAGTTTCTATTCATTTATTTTTCAAAAAAGTTTAAATATGGTGGGCCTTTTTTTGTCACTACGCTGAACCAATCTTACCAACCAAAACATCCATAATTATGTGTTCCCATTTGCTTCACTTTTGAGTCTCAAGTGTGACTTCAATTTTGTGTAAGGCACCTCATTCTAAGACTCTCTAGTCTCTTCAATAAATTTGCTTGCGAAGTGGATAATGTATATGAATACTTTAGGTTTTAGGTTCCATTTGCTTGTGATAGAAAAAAGAAAACGGAGATGTCCAACTAGTGGTGTCAGCAATTATAATAAAGCCTCTACGAGCTTATGAGCCCGCACAACATGACTGGCAAGGTTCACAATAGAGATGACAATCGATTGTGACTGGTCGAGAATAGAGATGACAATCGATTATAATGGATCGAGATTTTCTAATCTCGATCATATCTCTATCATAGATTCGGGATAAAAATCGTCTTGAATTCCATATTGATTTTTTAATTGGGACAAAATTTGGTTCGAATCTCGGATCTTAATTTGGGATTTTGAAATCCGATCACCAATCAAGATTTTTAGACTAAAAGTCATAACTCATGATAAAAAAAATTGTTTCAAATCCGAGCCTGATTTTTATTTGAGACAAAAAATCTTTCTCAAATCTCATAACAAAATAATCCCCAAGTTTGATCATGATTTAGGATTTAGGATTATGGCACTTCAAACAGTTGTGTAAACAAGATTTGGGATCTTGGTTGAAAATTAGTCGTTGAATTTTGACTGAATTGCTAGATTTGTTTACATTTAATTAACTAAAAATAAAAAAGTAGCTCAAACATCAGGTCTCGGTTCAAATCTAATCGTTCAATTTTTACTATAACGACTAGAATTTATTTTTTCCAATTTAATTAAAAACAATTGAAAAACATAGTACTGTTCAGTTCAAATCCAACCATTTATTTTGATTTAAGACTAGATTATTTTTTTCAATTTAATTTAAAAAATAAAAAATAAACTGTGCCATTCGTGGGCTTTTAATATTGGGCTTTAACAGGAGTCGAATTATATTGCGCCGAACACGATCTGTTGGCCTAAATATTGGCCCAACGTATGGGCAAGTCGTGACTGGTTGTGGGCCATGCTCGGGCGACACGGCCAGTTGGAAATTTCTACACAACATTATAAACATCGATTATCGATTATAATGTTTGTTGGAGTTGGTGCTTGGAGCGTCAATCCGAATAATGTATTATACATTATATTTTATTATTTATTAATGATTAATGTTAATATTATTATTCATATTAGATTGATATATAAATATGCTGAAAATGACATCGACCTTGGAATAATCATGTAGTAATATTGGACATTGGGATAGTATTACTATTATAAATTATTCTTAAAGTAAATATTCATAGTCGTTGATTTTGGAATGCGGTCGAATTCTTATAATCTATAAGACTGGCACATATCGTATATTGGAATTGAAGTTCCAATGGTTTAATCCGATAAACCATGAGCATGAGAACCTCGTATAGACATGTGAGTATTCGTTGGAGCGAATACTGAATGACTCACAAGTGATTCCTAATAGTTGGAAGTACACACCACCGTCAATGGGAATCTCCTCGAGTCGAGTAGCATATGTGATCCTTTGACTATATGATAACATTAATTTTGTGTGTGATCCTACACACTTTGATGTCATGTATGTTAGAAACATTTCATGGTTTGGCCGCTAGATGTTCGTTGGGTGTGAACTGATGCACTCGTTAGTCAAGTGTGTATCAAGATATAATATGTCGGCTCGTATGTGTACCATAAGGAGTTTAGGTATCCATGTGAGTAAGTCACGATTCTAATATAAACATTTTGACCTAATAACAAGCATATTGTGTTTATACTTCCAAAGTATCCTAACACAATTTATTAGTCTTATTTCAACATTAAGTTATGTGATCATGGATCCAATACAAAAAATAACATAACTTTAGAGAAGTTCAAACTTACCTAACAAGTTTGATGCAAAGATCCAATCTTGAAATGGTAGGAGAACCTCCAAGATTTGCAAGCTTCACTCCAAGATCCAATCTTGATTCCCACGTTAGCAAGCTTCAATCCAAGATCCAATTTTGATTTCTCCTAGATGAAATGTTCTAGAGACCTCACAAACTTCTCTAAACAATTCTCTAACTTATGCTAATTTCTCTAATTCTTGCTTGTATTTAGCTTTCTCAAGCTTTTGATTTGCATAATTAAAACCTTCCTAAAGCTTGCTATTTATAGCAAAATTTAGACAATTTTTAATTAATAAAAATTATAATCAATTTTTATGTAGGCTTAATCTAATTTTTCCAAATATGTATAATTAGGTGTGACTAATCTACATTGTCTACCACTTTGATTTAATCCAATTAAATCAAGACAAAGATTAGGAAATGGATTAGTTAAATGTTTGCCACTTTGATTTAATCCAATTAAATCAAGCCAAAACCATCTATTATTACATACTTACAATTACCATAATATTCTCAAATGGTAGAGATAATTATGATTTTACAATTAAGCCTTTGTGTAATTATTGAATTAATCTAATTAATCCAAGTAGCTCCAAGTAAATAATCAATGTTATCCAATAACACTTGATTATCTTGGTTGATAAATATGATATTGAATATTATCTTTTATCAAAAATAATCGGCTACCCAAGTGCTCAACGAGTACACTTCATATTGTGCTCTCTAAGTTCAGACACGTTGTCATGTAAGCCTAGCTAATATGTACGCAATTCGGCCACCTCCGAATTCACGAAGAACACAAACGACCTTTCTGAACTATACAAGTCGAGGTCATCACATATGTTTAACAATCCATCCGTCGTAGGCTAATCGAGTTGTGCTTAGGAAACATAGAATACGCCGTCAAGTTTCTAAGGCGCACATCTCATGTCGACATGTCCACGATTCTTTATAAATGATGCGATCCACCCTAGGTGATCGAATTTTTCCAAAGCTTTAAGAATCATGATTTTACTAACATGGATAACTAAACCACTTATGGTACACATACGGGCCGACATGTACTATCTTGTTTCTCACTTTATTACTGAGTGCATCGGTCCACACCCAACGAACATCTAGATGCCAGACCATGAAAGGTTTCTGACATACATGGCACCAAAGTGTGGAGGATCTCACATAAAATCAATGTTATCCTATAGTTAAAGGATTACATTGTTGGACAATTATGACCCATAACATCACTATTTGTAAAATACATGGTGTTTTTGTACAAATTAACTATGTGACAAAGGAAATTGCTATTTTATCATTTTGTAATTGGATTACTTGGATATATAAATGATAAAAGTCTATATGGTTAAACCGGATTAATAAGATACGAGACGATATTAATCCACTAACGGTTTAATCATTAAATATCCATAATCGTAGTATTATCGAGACTGGACATCGATAATACAGAATAGACTAGTACTACACTTGTGCGCGTTATGGAAGCTTAACGACATAGTTCTCATATATTTAAGTATTTGATATTTATGCAATTGTGATAATAGATTATGTTAGCCGTTGGACCGGGAACAGCTTCGGTCTGGATAGACCCATCGGAATCTCATTGGTAGTATGACTATGTGTCTATGGGAATCCGAAACAGGGTAGGTGTATGTGGTCTTTAACCTGAGACTTGCATCACTAATACTTTACGACAATTAGTATACTTTGGTTTTGGTCGTCTGGAGCTTTAACATGTTATGTGTACGCCTCTTCTGGGTTTACTGAGAATCGTAGTGTATTGGGTGTGATGTCAAGATGAGAGTATCACTTCAGTTATATGGAGATGATGATCACGCAGGATACAGAACTAGTACTATTAAATATTACAGCTATCGGGATAGTATAACTAGGTCATGATTATCCGATTATAGAGACTAGTTGCTAGTGATCTGATATATGCTTTGTACGGGGCAGACACAATTCCAGCCCTAGGCCTAACATGTGACATCCGATTGCTGTAAAGAATATCCTTAAGTATCTTAGACGAACTAAGGATGCTTTCTTAGTCTATGGGGTAGGAGAACTTGAGGTAACTGGGTATGCCGATGCAAGTTTCCAAACCGATAAAAACGACTGTCAATCGCAATCAGGGAACATATTTTGTTTGAACAACGGAGCAGTGAGCTGGAAATCTTCCAAGCAAGATACTGTTGCCGATTCAACAACAGAAGCAGAATATATTACTGCAGATGAGGCGGCAAAAGAAGCAGTTTGGATCCGTAAATTCCTAATGGGATTAGGAGTAGTTATGTTAGCAGCTGAGTCCGTACCTTTGTATTGTGACAATAACGTGGCTATAGCACATGCTAAGGAACTGCGGTCTCATCAATGGTCCAAGCATGTACTTCGACGGTTTCATCTGATTCGTGAGATCATACATCGTGGCGATGTGAAGATCGAAAAGATCGCATCAGATGACAACATTGGAGATCCGTTGACGAAAGTTATATCTCAGCAAAAGTTTGAGCGACATGTACATAGTTCAGGTGTTGGACACTTGAGTGATTGGCTATAGGCCAAATGGGAGATTGTTGGATAATTATGACCAATAGCATCACTATTTGTAAAAGACATGGTATTTTTTTACAAATTAACTATGTGACAAAGGAAATTACTATTTTATCATTTTGTAATTGGATTACTTGGATATATAAATGATAAGAGTCCATAAGGTTAAACCGGATTAATAAGATATGAGACAATATTAATCCACGAACGGTTTAATCATTAAATATCCATAGTCATAGTATTATCGAGACTGGACATCGATAATGCGGAATAGACTAGTATTACACTTGTGCGCGTTATGGAAGCTTAACGACATAGTTCTCATATATTTAAGTATTTGATACTTATGCAAGTGTGATAAGAGGTTCTGTTAGCCGTTGGACCGGGAACAGCTACGCTCTGGATAGACCCATTGGAATCCCATTGGTAGTATGACTATGTGTCTATGGGAATCCGAATCAGGGTAGGTGTATGTGGTCTTTAACTTGAGACTTGCATCGCTAATACTTACGACAATCAGTATACTTTGGTTTTGGTCGTCCGGAGCTTTAACATGTTATGTGTACGCCTCTTCTGGGTTTACTGAGAATCGTAGTGTATTGGGTGTGATGTCAAGATGAGAGTATCACTTCAGTTATATGGAGATGATGATCACGCAGGATACAGAATTAGTACTCTTAAATGCTGCAGCTATCGGGATAGTATGACTAGGTCATGATTATCTGATTACAAAGACTAGTTGCTAGTGATCCGATATATGCTTCGTACGGGACAGACACAATTCCAGCCCGATGCACTGATTTAACCCTAGGGGTCCCACTACCGTCCCAATTAGATGGACTCTAAAGTCTCCCGATGCTTCGATCGGTTGTGAGATGTTTCGCTCCCGGATGTGATAATTAATGGACCCTCAGGTCCCCCGATGCTTCGATCAGTTGTGAGATGCTTTGATCCCGGTTATGATGGTGGATGGACTTTCAGGTTCCTCGATGCTTCGATCGGTTATGAGATGCTTCGATCCCGGCTGTGATGGTTGATGGACCCTCATGTCCCTCGATATTTTGATTGGTTGTGAGATACTTCGATCCCGACTGTGATAGTTAATGGACCCTCAGGTCCCTCAATGCTTCAATCGATTGTGAGATGCTTCGATCCCTATCCCCATTCCAGAGGCTTTACTCTATTCCCAGAGTTGCATGTTGTTTTGTCCTCATTCCCGAGGCTCACTCTATTTCTGTAGCAGTCAGTTATTTGTTCCTCATTCCCGATGCCATACTTCATTCCCGGAGCTGTCTGATGTCTGTCCTTATTCACGAGGCTTTACTCCATTCTCGGAGCTTTTGTTGTTTCCTCTTCATTCTCGAGGCCCTACTCCATTCCTGAAGATGTCTAATCTCTGTCCTCATTCTCGAGGCTCTACTTCATTCCCAGAGCTGTCAGTTGTTCATCCTATTCCCTGATCGGGCTCAAGCTTACATAAAACAGCCTCGGGACTGAGCTCGAGTCAAGCTTTATAATGTAAAGCATGTTCTTGGGCCTGTATGGTATCGATTTAGGTTAAAGTCCAGCGAACCAGGTTCAGGCTTACATCAAAGACCTTGAGCCCAATCCCAGGCCAGACTTTGTGTGTAAAGCTTGGACCTAGGCTCAATGGTGTCGATTGAGCTAGTCCCAACCCTGTTTTTTTTTTTACCACCCTTAGTTATGGTTGGAATTTAAATAAACTACAAATGCATTATTTGCTCATAATGGCTTGACAGACTAATTTTCCGATTTCAGATATCATTCTTTTATTAGTCACATGTTTTCGAATCTTAAAATAATTTGTGTTAAAAAAAAAATTAATTTGTGTTTTTTTGAACTCCCTATTTATAAAATATAAATTTATAAAAAAAAAAACAATAAATTATTTGTTTCTTATTGATTTTTTTTTCTTTCAATATAAGATCATATGTTGAAAATCATTAAAAAAAACATTTTTAATTTCGAAAAATTATCCGAGAGAGTAGCTTAATTATCTCCACTCGAGAGGCTACAGATAAGACAGTAGCTCGTGTGCCACAGTGGCAAAAACAAATAAGACTGCTGAAACGCAAGAAGCTCGTGATTGTATGGTCTCGAACAAAATGGCTGCGTCTACGAAGATAGGCATAAGAATCGGAATCGGGACCGCGCCGACTCACCACCACCGAGTCGCCATGTCCACTCTTTCTCCTCTTCATCCTCCTCACTCTGTCTTCCTCTTCAACACTTTATCATCCTCTCGCCACCGCTCTCTCCGAGTCAACTCACCGAGTGGAACTCATCTTCCCGCTCTCCGAGTCAGAGCTTCCTCCGTCGTCGCGCCGTCTTCTTCAGGTCACTCTCAAATCCTTATTCCTCCATCTATTTGCTTATGTATTGACGAAGTTGTATAATGTAGCTATATTGAACTATTTTCAACTAGTTGAATTAGTAATTAGTATTATTTTATAATTAGTTGTTTTTTTAACTGTGAGAGGTTTCATTCATGGAGGTGTTATAATTAATTACAACTTTGTAGTCAAAATCAAGTATAAATAAGTAAACGGAAGAAAGTGCTTCTGTTTCAATGGTCCTTTTGTAGTATAAACTGTTCCAGGTAATAATCTACATCCAATCTGGATTGTACTTTTGTGTCTCTAGAAAGTCATTGCAGGCGGCATATTATGGCTTGTGCTTGGTTATCGAGTGGTTTTCCTGGTTTTGGATGAAGAGTTTGCTTGCCTGGTTGTATACCTGATGACTGGCTATAAGAATGCTAGTCTTTACAGAAAATTTGTTAATATTTAACTTAGCATATCTAGTTGAATAAAATATCTATGACATAGTTTGAAAACTTCATCTGAGGTGTGCCTTGCAGTTGCGGCTCGTTGAGATTGTCGCCTCAGGCCGAGTTTTCAATAGGCCCGCCTCAAAGGCCTAAGACAGACCGCCTCATGACCCCTCGAGTCAGGGCAACCTGTGGCGGTTTGAGAGGCGAACGCCTTGACCCGAAAACTCTAAGTTACTATTTTGTCCCGACTTGAGCTTCTTTATAGATTAAAAAGCTACAGGAAACAAAATTTTTAATTTTGAAATCCTAACATGTAATGTTGTTAACCGTGTTGATAAGGTAGCTAGACTCCGATGCTTCGCCGAAAATGGCAAAAATAGTTATCATCTTTAACAATAACCAACATTTACTATTATATTTAATTATTAGTCCTAATTTGTTATTAATAAATTTATTTATGATATGAATTATATATAATGATGACTGTTTGGAGGATGACACTTCGAACCCATATTTCATGCTATTAGGCACAAATGATAGCATATTTAGAGATTAACAATCATTTTATTTCGTGAACCTATTTTGTTATGTTTCATTTTATTTAGTTTTGATGGATGCTTTTATGTATTATCTGATATGAATTTGTTGTGAATAAGTTATATTGATGCTTTTAAGGATCGAGACGACAGCCTCGCCTCACTTGGAGATCGCCTCACACCGCATACTGAGTTTTTGAACATTGGTCTATGACAATATTTGCACCCTAATCTCAATTGTTTAATTAGATCAGTTGAACCGTATTTTCCTTTTTATTTTTGACACAAACATTGCTCAAATAATTTGGGGTTATAAGCTTAAGTAATCATTGTATCTATAATATGATGAAGAGAACTCCATATCCGAGAAGTATGAGATGCGGCAAACATCTTATCTTAGTATATGGACAACTTATCTTAGTATATGGACTTAACCACAAGAAAACAATAACGTAAATGGTGTATATCATTGTCTTATCAAATGAAGACCAATGACAAACCTTTTTGGGCTTTGGCTTTGCAGTTTTAAAACCTTCGTCCTTCGCATTTTGGCATAATAATGGAACAAGCTAAGCTAGTGGGCCAGCTGATGATGAGTTCTTATATCTTATAGCATCTATTCCTTTGTTTTGCACATAATATCAACTTAGTTGCCAAGATGTATCTATATGTTGTTACTTTAGGCATTTCCTCTAATGCTCTTCACTCTAGCTAGGTTGGAATTTCAAGTTTCTCTTCTTTCAGAATAGATTGAACACTTGAGTTGTTTTCTGTTTTATTTTATTTGTTTCTTCATTTTGTAAGTACGAGGACATGAATTGATTTTCCTTATAATTTAGGGTTATTAGCGTTCTAAAATGCCCCGCCTAGGCGGTGCGTATAGGTTCGGCTGCCTATGGCCGCCCCGCCTGGCCCTCGTCGCAAATTTATCGGTCAATCGCAGTTGACCGACACAGAATTCGAAATTAATTGCTTTTTACGGTCGAATTTCACACCCCAATCCTAACCCTAACCTTAATTTTACAAAATTAGCTCTCTAACACATCAATTTGAAAAAATCTCAATTTAGAGCATAAACCCTAATTTCAAAAATCTAATCTTTTTTCTATTTTTGTTAGTTTCTATCAAATTGATCATTTATAAATATTAGCCATTACTCAAATAACATTTATCTATGATTGATTTCTCCAACGTATACCAAATCTTAAACCTAATTATAGAAATTCTCAATTTCCGATTAACTGTCTAGGTTCCGCCTATGCCCCGACTAGGCGCTCTAGGCGCTAGGTCGACGCCCGACTAGCGCCTAGCGCATGTTAGAACACTGGTTATACTATTCTTTCTAATTGTAATATCTATGAAACTATATGGATTGTTGAATGTGCTTATGTATCTTGTTTTCCTTCTTGCAGAAAAAGGTGTTGAGAATGTGGTAATTATAGGTTCAGGTCCTGCTGGATATACTGCAGCAATATATGCAGCTCGTGCCAATTTGAAGCCTGTAGTGTTCGAGGGATATCAACTAGGTGGTGTTCCAGGTGGGCAGCTGATGACTACCACTGAAGTAGAGAACTTTCCAGGTTTTCCGGATGGAATAACTGGTCCAGATTTGATGGATAGGTATTGAAAAAAAAAGGGTTTTCTTACTCTGCCTTTTTGTGCATGTTAATTATATTTGTATCTGCCAAGATGCTACCTGTGATTGTTGAATAGCGTATTGACTTTCTTTGGTAGGATGCGACAACAAGCTGAACGTTGGGGTGCAGAACTGTATCAAGAAGATGTTGAGTTTATTGATGTTAAGAACGATCCTTTTACTGTAAAAAGCAGTGAACGTAAGGTAATACACTGTTTTGCAGCATTTTGTTTTATAGATATCGACATCCTGTATCAAAATGGTATGGAGACAATATATATATATATATATATATATGTTTGTAATTGACTTGAACTTTTGCTCTGAATCAGTATTATCCTTTTTCGTGTCTAAACTGATTGATCTGGTAATAATAAGATACTGAGCAACCGAAGTTTTAAAGACACCAATTTGAACTGACACTTTGTGCCAGTTGGGACACTCCATCATTGGTTGGTCCACAAATGAAAGTGGACCTCAAGTTTGTTAGTGATTGTGGCACTTTTGAATACATAGATGTGTGATGTGATGGACAACTGTTATTTGAGTTCTATGTCATATTACAGGAAAAATTCCCAAATTTTCTGATTATTGTATTTTAACTATGTGCTTGTCTTACCTAGAAACTAAAATATGATGAGCAAACTTGCTGCCTTAAGCTTACCCTTATGGTTATATATGCTGTGGTCGTGTTCTCTGTGTCTGTCTGACATAACAAGTCGCATAACCATGCTATTTAGGTGGCATATGATATTGATGGTCTGTTGGTTTATTTTGCTTTGAAAATTTCTCTAGTTGGTTAGGTTGTTAAAATTTCTTGCTTATGCTTAACTTCAGGTTAAGTGCCACAGCATTGTTTTCGCTACAGGAGCAACTGCAAAAAGGCTCAGTTTACCTCGTGAAGATGAATTTTGGAGTAGAGGAATCAGTGCTTGTGCAATATGTGATGGAGCATCTCCGCTATTTAAAGGTCAAGTTCTTGCAGTGGTAGGAGGAGGTGATACTGCTACAGAGGAAGCTATATACTTAACGAAATATGCTCGTCATGTTCATTTACTTGTACGTAAGGACCAACTAAGGGCATCCAGAGCAATGCAAGATAGGTGAGTTTGGTTGAAACATCAACCTTGTCTTTTTTTTTTTTTTTTTTGCAATTAGTCATGTTCTTTTGAAGTTTTTATGGCTATTTTATATGCTATTGTTTTATTCTCACTGTTTATTACTCATGCATGTACATGTATAAGTTGATTATACTATAATTGGGTTGCGTTGCAATTATTTTAAGTTTTGATTTTCTCGTCTTGGATAAATGATATTATATTTGCATGATATGATATCTTGTTTTATTCTTATCTTAATTTTCTACAGGAATTTATGTGTATTAATGTATAATCTGATTTTGTTTGTTTTCCCCCTCTCCTGATGTTTCTTTCTTCCAACTAGATCATTTACTGGATAATTTTTTCTGTTGCTTTCTCTTCCGTGGATATTAATATAGATAAAGAGGTATTTGTGTGAGCTTGATGGTGATGTATTAGGTTGTTTTATAATAATTGATATTTTTAAATACTGAGAAAGGATAATTTTTTTGGGCATGGGCAGCACCAGGAGTGGGCTGCTCATGCCCAAGCCTTGTGCCGATCCCATAATTTCTTGTATTTTCCTTTAAAATAGTAATAATAAGAAAAATATTTAGCCTACCAATGTTACATGAAAATTTTTTTGCCATCCCTTAAAATAAAATCTTGCTCCGCCCTTGGTTATGGGCATAAGAAGTTTCAATATTATTCTTAGTGCAAGTATAATTCAGTTTTTATAGGTATAGCTCCTATGGAGTATCTGGTGTATCATGGCTTGTAGTATAACATTATTTTTTTATGCATGTTATGGTCCATTATAGCTGTATGATGATATATGATAGCATATTCTTTCCTCAATCAACATCTCTTATTTATATGATCTTGCTGCCTAGTTGTGGCTGAATTTTACTAATTTAGGAAATATAAAAATTCATGTATGGTAAACTAGGTTGAAATTATCCAGCAAGATTTTCTCATTAAAGTTAGTATTTTCACTATCGTGACTCCAGAATGCTTGCAGGGATCATCTTCCTTGACAGCAGTTATTGGTTTTACAATACTACGCTATTATGTTGATTGTTTATGTAACAATTGAAGCTTCATGGTCTTTTTTGTTTATTTGTTCATTTGTTACTCTTGTTATGGCATTTCTTATTGCTTTATGGCATGTATATTCTCCTTTTTGTTCCTGTTGGCTGCCTTGATGATGAATTATATACTAATGAAAATTTCATATGTTGAGTTTTCAACTCCCTGAGTGTTTTTTTAACAGGTTGATTATCGCGAATGTTTCAGAGTGTTCAATAATCCAAATATCACTGTTCACTTCAATACGGACACAGTTGACGTTGTCAGCAATACGAAAGGTCAAATGTCTGGCATTTTAGTCAGAAAAGCTGATACTGGTGAGGAGTCTGTGCTCGAGGCAAAAGGCTTATTTTATGGTATAGGTCATTCGCCAAATAGCCAGTTGTTGGAAGGCCAAGTTGAACTTGACAGCACAGGTTACGTAGTAGTTGAGGAGGGTACTGCAAAAACTTCTGTTCAAGGTTTATTTGCTGCTGGAGATGTGCAGGTACTCCAGTCAAAATCTTTTAAATTCGACATGTCATTGGTTTTCATCTAGGACTTATCAGGATTCATTATGTGTCCCAAATAACCTACTCAGGACTGCAGTCCTGTCATTGTCATCTAGTTGCTATGCTTGACCAAAAAAATCGTTATGCTTTAAGTTCTTCCTAATATTTTTCTTTTTGGGATAGATTTTTTGCTTAATTTGAATTTGGCTGGATTGAAGATCACCACAACCATTTTAGAGATGAATATTTCTCCAATCAATAAGTTGTATCATTCTTAGTGTACATTTGATTTTCTGCATATTTCCGATATGAGATGGATTTACACAGCAGTAAACTTTGAGGTATCGTTTTCAATGCATATTATCTACATAGTTTGAAACCAATTGTGACCAAAATCAATTGGGGACATAGGCCCAACTTATGTCTTTTCATGGTAAATGAAATTAGTATCGATATCACATCGATAATGTTCAATTTCATATATAATGTTTTAAGTGAATCCTGCAAGGAGTTTCAGTGAAGAAGTGGTTGTTTACTGCCTACTTCCTACCACTGATCTGATAATGTCCGTTGGTTTGGGAAGCCTGTGACTATTTTGGACTGTCTATTTACTAGGTTCATGTTTACTTAATAGGATCATGAATGGAGACAAGCCATAACTGCTGCTGGATCGGGATGCATTGCTGCTCTGTCAGTTGAGAGATACCTTGTGAGCAATAATCTCCTTGTTGAGTTTCATCAGGTAATTATCTGGCTAATATTCCGCAGCTTAATCTATTTTACTTGTTTCTTGTGATAGTACCTTCGCAATTTATGGTATGGTTTTCAATTTTGTCTTTGGGTACAGTCAGTCATGTCTTCTTTTTTGGGTATCAATTCATGTGATTTATTTAAATTAATTGCTATATTTATTAGTCTGGGTCTGCACCATAGTCTAATAAGAACTGTCATTTTCATCCATTTTTATTTGACAGCCTCAAGCTGAAGAGCCTAAGAAGGAACTTACAGATAGAGATGTTAAAGAAGGGTTTGACATCACTCGTACCAAGCACAAGGGCCAGGTGCTCGTTCATTTCTCTAATATGATAGCATTAATAGGATGAGTTCTTAATTTTTCTCCGCATCTCATGAAGTGACATCTTTTTAAATTTGGCATATAATGAAGCCTTTTAGTTAGATGCTTATGCATGTACTTATTTTCATTTTTCGTTTTCTCCCTCAGTATGCTCTACGGAAATTGTACCATGAAAGTCCAAGGCTTATATGTGTACTATTTTCTGCACCAACTTGTGGTCCCTGTAGGACTTTAAAGCCAATACTCAGCAAGGTATGTGAGGACAGTTGTCACTGCTATCTTGTTAAATGACTAATCAGTGATTTGCTAAACTCTCTGCTGCTTTCAAAAATGACAGGTGATAGACGAATTCGATGAAAATGTACATTTTGTTGAAATCGATATAGAGGAAGATCAAGAAATAGCAGAAGCAGCTGGAATTATGGGTACACCATGTGTGCAGTTCTTCAAGAACAAGGAAATGATCAGGTCAGCTAAAACACACACAAAAATCACATTGAAAATTGTGTTTTTTTTTTTTATTATTTTTTTATCTGTTAGTGTATTAGAGTATGTGTTATTTTATCATTTAGCAGGACATCCTCATTTTATAAAGTGAGGATGCAACTCTCTCTCTCTCTCTCTCTCTCTCTATATATATATATATATGTATGTGTGTATGTTTGTATGTATGAATATGCAAATATGTTATCTTTTATTCTTTGGCTCTCAAGCTTGCTTTCGGCAATTCATTTTTATTTTCAAGACTCGTGAGGAATACGCAAAGAAACATCTTGCGTATTTTACATGCATTGTAGCTAGTTCAACAGCTTTATTCTTGTTATGCAGGGCGGTACCAGGAGTCAAAATGAAGAAAGAGTACAGAGAATTCATCGAAGCAAATAAATGAGTACATTTCACAAAACTTTTCGGCTAATGCTGCCTTTTTGTCATGCATTTTTGTTCCTCTCAAACTGATTGCTGAATAATAATGCCTTCAATTTTACAATGTTTTATAATATTGATCTGTTACTTGTAGATTCTTTATGCAGAGTTACCAATGAAATTGTTACGGATCTCAATTTTTCAATCGTGTATTTTAATCAACCGGTATATTTGGAGTCCAGCTATGGAATTTGGTTCACATTTTTGCTAACTCATAAGAAGTCTACTTGCATTCCTAATTAAAATCCTTTTACTGTGGAACTTTCTTGCTGACTCATAACTTGAAACAAACCTGTATAAATCTGCTTTCGGTTGAAAAATTATAGAAAAAAAATGAGCTGATTTCACTAATGTAATTGATTTTTTTTAAAAAAAAAAAAAAATTGACTCATCAAGGTTACACAACTCATTAATTCAATTTTGAAGAGAAGTTCCAAGATAAACTATGCAAGGCTGATCAAACAAAACAATAAGATACACTTGAACTATGTCGAATAACTTATAATCCATCAATCGTGAAACTCCTTAATATGAATTACAGTCCACCTTAGATCTATCTATATATCAATAATAGTGAGTTCGAGTTCCCATATGCTTAAATTCCATTATCTTGAGAAATTATGGATATATGGACAAATCTCTCGAGAGAGGTGGGAATAGATTTTTAGCTCATACTCGACATACCTCTGAATTGTAGGATAAATATATTTAGTCTAAATATAAATTCAAGTCTCTAATTAAGAATTATCATAGGAGGTCACTCTAAACTCCCTAACTAATACAAACGTTTTAACGTTCTTCTTACTTTACAACCTCTTTCCTCTCACTTCTTGAGCTTAAATTACATATATTATTATATTTGTTAGTTCCATGTGTGTTGGCAACGTCCGTAACAAAACAAGTTCAATTGAGTTGTAATGAGTCTTGAAGATCTCAGAGCAATTGGACAAGTATTTAGACAACATCAGATAAAGATATCAGAGTAAATTTTACTCTTTTGGATATTTCAGAATATTTAGAGCTCCAATTGACATGAAGTCAGTTTCATTGGAAAGTAGACTTGAAGACGATCGCGTACACATAAAGAACGCATGATTTGACCAAGGGACGGGAAAGTTACAAGCGTTTTAAGTTGCACTTAAAAACCAGTTTGCGTCTTGCATTCGAGTTGTGTGTTGGTTTAAATCTAGGTCCCAAGATCATACAAGCTATGAAAACAATGCGTGAACACACCAACGAAGATAGCGGAATACTTACATCGATCGGTTGAGTCGATTTGGAGACGAATGAAGGCCAAAATGCCCACTGTTTTCACGCCAAAATGCAGCAGTGAACTGCCTCCAAAACAAAATTTTGAGATGACGAAACGGAGCTCCAAGCCTCGTCCGATGGATCCCGGCTCATGGGTGAACCTCCCTACCACCTTCGCAAGACTCGTAGTGTGCTAGCACTTGGATTTTCACCATGAAAACCCAACTCTTGCTTCCCTAAAGCTCACGTTTTTCTGGATGAAAAAACCAGTAAGTTTTGCCCCTTGGGCGTGAGCTTTTTGAGAGAGAAAATGGAGAGATGAAAGATGTGTTGTATATATGTAAAATGTGTAAAGACTTTTACTTATATATTTTCCAAAAATATATAACAATTACCATTTGTTTTTCTTTTCAAAAAACAAAATAAAAAGGTAATAAAGTCTCCCACCAAACTACATCAACTATTCACATCAACTTTAAGTCATATCAACTTTAATAAAGTGACATGTCTTTCAATCAATCAATCACATCAATCAATCACATCACTCAAAGTGACAAGTGATTTGACGCTTGATGCGACTGATTGATTTGACGCTTGATGCGACTTGCGTTGCCGCACTCGAATTCGAAATACGAATGCGCTCGCAATCACACTCGGGCTCGGGTTCGCTAATTCTAAATTAACGATTTTTCCGTCGCGTCGTAATTAAATGATTACGCCTAGCGAATTCACTATTCACGTCGCTTACGAATTAATTCTAAATTAATTCGTTTGCCTGAATTAAAATCTAATTTTAATTCCGCGTCGAAATCTAATTTCGTTTAATATATCGAATATATTAATTTAATCGATTAATTCCAAATTAATCGTTATCTCTCTCTAGACGATATTTTATCCTAGATAAAATATCTCCGTAATTAATCCTAGATTAATTTTCTCTCTCTTTTATATACTCCCAGATTATTCAAGAGTGCGAGTTGTGGTTCATCGGTGGATTATCGGGAAGCGACCCATGAGATCTCCGGATAAGTTGGCAGTAAGTACGGTCGTCGAAGTATCCGAATCACGTACGTACCAAGTACTACATTCTACCGATTTACGAGACAAGGTCGACTCCTAGCAAAGCACCAAGTCTACCCAATTCTCCGGACATATCCATTTAAGAATATTAAGATCTGTATCAAGCGTAGTATACTATTGTATTGTGCGTATCGGCCCAGTATCGGATAGTCACGTGCTAGGCCTGGGGCTGGATAAGTGTCTGCCCCGTACGAAGCACATGTCGGATGTCTGGTAACTAGTCTCTATAATCGGATATACATGACCTTGTCATAATATCCCGATCTTAAGAGCACTAATACCGTATCCTGCGTGACATCATCTCCACTATGACTGAGTGATACTTCCGTCTTGACATCACATCCAACACTCTACGATTCTCAATATACTCAGTATTGGCGTACACAGAACCGGTTAGAGTCCTAGACGACCTCAACCAAAGTATATTGATTGTCGTAAGCATTAGCGATGCAAGTCTCAGGTTAAGACTATACACACCTACCTTGATTTCGGCCTCCCATAGACACATAGTCATAATACCAATGGGATTCCGAATGGTCTATCCAGAGCGAAGCTGTTTCCCGTACCATCGGTGAAACACGACCTCCTATCGCACTTGCATAAGTATCCAATACTTATATATATGAGAACTATGCCGTTGTGCCCTCACAACGCGCACAAGTGCAATACTAGCCTATTCCGTATTATCGATGTCCAGTCTCGATAATACTCCGGCTAGGGATATTTAATGATTAATCCTTCGGGGACTGATACTGTCTCATATCATTCTCAGTCCAGGAACTAATCATAGGGACCTCTCTTCATTTAAATATCTATGGTGATCTAATCACAAATGATGAGAGTGCAATTTCCTTGTCACATAGTTAATTTGCTACAACAACACAATGATCTGTGCAAATAGTGACGCTATGGGTCATTTTGTCCAACATTGTGTTCGTTTGAGAGTTCGAACGTCCGGAGACAAAAAATTTGCTTTTGAGGTGTGTTCGAACCCCGTTGGTAAGTGGGTTATTTTGGACGTGTTTTTAAGCCAAATTAACATTAGGAAATCTGTATCTTTGTCCTACCTATATAAACAAACATTGAGTCACTTTCATAAGGGTTGAAAATACATTACTCTGAGCCGAAAATTTTCTTAGCTTTTTCAACCTTCTTGATAATCCATCTTGAAGACTTTGTTATTAACCTGTCTTCTCTATTTTGGTGAGATTCTTCCTCAATTGACCATCAACATGACCGGCGTAAACACACGCGTATAACGCAAGCGCACGTATCGTTCAAGTAGTATAAAAATATCGATCCCACGAGGACTTAATTCCTACTATTGTTATTAATTATTGATACTATTTATTTACAAATATCTAATTGAGGGTGAAGAGAATGATTGTTTGATTGGTTGAAAGTGGTTTTACAAAATAAATAAATAAATAAAAAGACAAAAGAAAATACTAAGGAAAATAACAAAAGACACAAAGATCTAGGGTTGTGAATCCTTCTAATATCTTTTAAAAGATGAAGTGATTATTTTATGTTTGTGTAATAATTTAGTTTACTAACCTGAAACACTAAATTATGCAAAAGCCTCTGTCGATGGTCAGACGCAAATACCCAGTTTAACCCAATTGAACCATATGTCTATGTCAACCAAATTATCTGGATTCATTAAGTTTAAGTTCCAATTATGGATACCCCTGCCCGACAGGTATATTCATATCCTGTAAGGAAATCTATTAAAGGATTATCTATCCTCAAGGAAGATCGTGGGCTATTAAGTCTAAGGCTGAAACCTAAAATCCCTATGTCTAGTTCATTTTAGATTTACCACATCAATCTTATTGGTGATCAGACAACAAGAAGCATTAAGCTTAAGACTTAATAAGTAAACCTTTAAATTACCCAAACTATAAAATAACCCCTTATAAACCGGTGATATTAGAATTCATCACAACCCCAAATAACTAACACATAACTAGGGCTAGTAAATACTTAAATAAAATAAAAGACATAAAGTAAAAATACTGAAAAGTAAAAGACATAAAGTAAAACTGAAAAGTAAAATAAAATAAAATGCTAAGGTAAAAGGAATTACTTTTACTACTACTAATTTAGATATCTCCCATAAAATAATATATAGACTTGTGATTATTTTTCCAACCAGCCATATAGGCGGTAACCTGATTAAGTCAAATTAAGTCCAACCAGCCATAAAGGCGGAATCAAAATTAAATTACCAACCGACCAATCTGGCGGTATCCTTTTTAAGTCAATATTTTAAATAGTGAATATATTATTTTTAAGGGAGATTAATCTAAATAGTAACAGTAAAAGAATTACCTTTCACCCTAGCTGGAGAAGTTACCTTCTCATGGTAAATAGTAAAAACTGTAAAAAATAAAAATTAAAAATTAAATTACTATTATCACAAAACGTAATTAAAATTATTTACAAAACTAAAAATTAAAAAACTAAAAAACTAAAAACTAAAGAATCTAGAGAGAGAAACTATCTCTTTAGATAAAATAGAAGAGAGAGAGTGGTACATTCAATTCTGAAATCTCGAGCTCAATTTATAGGCCTCGGTAGGCTTCTAGCGTCGCGACGCCAGAGCCTCCAGCGTCGCTACGCCAGATTCTGTCGACGTGGCACGCTCTGGTTCACCGGTTTGAAGATTCTGGATAAGCTGATAAGGTGACACGTGGCGCGGTGGTTGGGCTTCAATTATTGTGACACGTGGCGGCTTCTGATTGGTCGCTGAGATTCTTATCCGCCACGTGTCAGATAAAGATTAGATATTCAATTATTGATGCTGACGTGGCGCTGACGTGGCGATGACGTGGCGGTGACGTGGCGACACGTGGGAAAGAGACTGTCGGCACCATAGAATTGCGACACGTGTCACTTCCTGATTGGCTGATGATGATGTGGCAGTGAGGTGGCAATGTTGACTTGTTGACTTGCTGTGTGGCTGATGACATGGAATGACACGTGGAACACGTGGCGATGATGACTGTCGGTACCGTATGATGCTGACACGTGGCACGGCGCATGTTAGCAGATCGGCTGTGATGGTGACACGTGGCACGTCGCATTTTAGCAAAGTCAAACTTTTCTCAGATTCTGATTTGTGGACCCGGCGCACGTTAGCACTGTTCGGAGCATTTTAGACGTCGCAACGCGGAAGGCTTGGCGTCGCGACGCGCTTAAGACCAAAATATCCCTGTTGACGCATTTTTGTCCTTTTTTGCCCCAAATTGCCTCCAATGCTTTCCAAACTTTATTTATCTACAAAATAACACAAAACACATCAAAATATTCACAAAACTCAAGAAACTATACAAAATATTAGGTTAAATGAGTGGGAAATAGTGATAGATTTACCACTCATCACAACACAAACACAATCTAACTCAATTTCCTAAGCCTCGAGAGTTCTCAAGGAGGAAGATTTGTAGTCGGAGTTCCGGCGTTGCGTGCTGCATAGTTGATCCGATTAGAGACTTCAGAGGTTCTGAAAAAGACCGTTTGGTACAGGCTCGAGGAGTTCTTCGGTTATTCAGTTTAGAGGTATTAGAGTCGGCGGAGTTGCTGCCATAGGTCTTATACCATCACTGTAAGTCTTTCTCATTATAGTGGATTTTGGCTGGTAGCCTGGATACCCGGAGTGATTTTTTACTCGCACGAGTTTTACACTTCGTTAATAAAATTACTGGTATTGATTTTACTTCCTACTAGTGTTTATTTGCTTTGAGTTATAATTACATTATTCATAATGGTTAGATTTAAGGGTGGTTGATTATTTTATTAATCTATAGTATTAATAATTAAGACTTATCTTATTTTATTGTGATTTATTCCGCATAGGATAATAACTTTAGGAAAAATTCGAATTTTCAATATTCTTCTCCATTTTGCTCTCCCCACAAAATGGTTATGTACCTATGAGCAAAATTTAAGTTTGATAGAATGTTTTAATTTGATCTTTATTTTTATACATTTTTACCAAAGCCAGATCATCTTTAAATCAACTTATATAATGCACTTCAATTATTATAAATCAATGACTTTCGAATAGCTGGTGAGAATGGTTTGTTCCTGGTTGTATGTTGAGTCAGATTTTTCATTTAAGATAAGATTTTAAGATGTATCATCACTACTAAAAGGAATTATAAGGAAGCGACAGATACCTAAATTGCCCTTTGTTATTATATATATGGAAATTTTTCCACCGTTCTTTTAGTTATAATTAATCTTTTAGATTTGTCCCCATCATTACTCTCTTAAAACTTTTCTCCTACGTAAACCATTTCAATTCTCTCTTTTTTTTAAACACTTCATAATTCCAAAATAACACTATCCCCGAATTAGTTAAAAAAAAAGTACTTTGTCTTTATCCCCGAATTAGTTAATAAATCCAAATGCACAAGTGGTGATATTTGGCCTCCTCAAATTATCTCATCGCCCCCATTTCTTAATCAATCAATGCTAACATTTTTAAATAATTATTTTCCTCAATATATCCTATTTAATTCCCATTTTACCCTTGTAATTATTTGTATCTTTTCATACATCCTTGCAAATGGTAATCTAGCAAAATACATGCATTCTTTTTTTAAAAAAAAAATTTCTTCTTCGTCGTCATCTTTTTTTTTTTTAATATATTTTTTTATAGCTTTCTTCTTCTTAATTTATATATACATATATTCATTATTTTTTTCTTCTTCCCTTAAATTAAAACGGGAAATAAGAACAAAAAATTAATTACAACTTATATTCTTTTTCTCATGAGCTAGAATTAAAAAAAAAAATTGAGTGTCTGCTTCCCTTAAATTAATCACCACTTTTAATATTTTATTAATGAGTCAAACGTTTTTTCCCTCGGGAGAAGAATAAAGAAAAAGAAGAAAGAATTAAAAAAAAAAATTAAGAAGACGATAGTCGGGAAAAGAAAAGAAGAAGAAAAAAATAATTTATAAATGAGAAGGTAGATTATAATTTGCAGTGTGTATGAAAAAATAATAAGAATTGTAAGGATAAAATGATAATAATAATCATATTTTACTAAATTGTCATACTTATATTTGTAATTTTAGAGAATTATAAATTTATATAACGGTCTTCCTAAAAATTATTATCTTATTAATTTATCAAAATTATTAATTTTGTAAACTGGCTGAAGTTGAGACCGGGAAAAAAATATTATTTTAAAAAAGTTATTAATTTATGAGTACTAATTAATAGAAGTTTAATTGTATATACCCGACTACTACATGTTAAACAGTCTTTTACAACAGAAATTTTTAACACCTTCACCTTTGTTTTTGCTTTTGCTTTTGTTTTGTTTTTTTTCTGAAAGCTTAACACATTTAATATAACCTCTCTTTTATGTTTTTATTGTTTTGTTCAAAATCTTTAATATATACATATATTTGAAAAACTACATAAAAGAGTTTTAAAAAAAATAAAAAATTAACCAAAGCACTGTGAGAAGGTAAAAAAAAAATTAATAATGTATTTTTGCGTGCGGGCTATGGCCTCTAATTTTTATTTTTTTTATTATAGCCTCTAAATTGTATTACAAATATTACAAATATTTTATTGGTAATTGGGGGAAATCTGAATCAGCCCCTGATGAGCAAAACACCCTGTTGAGCAGACCCCGGTTCAGACCCTGAAGGCAGACCCACGCAGCAGACCCTTAGAGCAGACCCTGAGAGCAGACCCACGCAGATGCGCCTGACGGATGCGTCTGACGGCAGACCCTGATGCGTCCGACGGAAGACCCTGGAGATGCGTCTCACTCGGAAGGCTATGTGCGTCTGCCTCTGAAACCGTTGTGCCTTTGCCTCAAATGCGTCTGAAGACGAGCCTGCGTCGGACCCAATCTCTGACCGATGAAGTTGAGCCAGAACCGAACCACTGCTTCTTTCTTCTGAGGCTTGTTGATGTCAACAATCTCCTTAAAACAAATTCGTCCCCTACCGATGGTGCAGTAGAACGTGAGACGATTGTTTCCCAAGATGCAACGGAAAACGAACGAGTAAAGACACCACCAAACTCGGTTTCAACGAACCACAAAAGTGCTTGAACTCTCCCTTTACAAAAAAAAAAAAAAACAAAGAAAACCAAGGCAAAGTACTGTGTATTATTTCTATTCTCTGTGCCAATTAAATCACATAAATGAGTGGCCTTTCACTTGCAGTAACCACCAAGTTAATTAAATTAACTGTTATGGAACTTCAAAAGGCTTGGAAAAAATAAAGAGACTTGCAAAAATTGGCTGGGCCGGGCCAGCACAATTTGGTCCGGCATTCGTATACGCAGGACGCGCGGGTGCACACTAGCCAAGCTTGTTTGGATTTTGATTTGCACCCCCCTGCGCGCGCACGTAGAGAGAGCCTCTATCCTTATAACTCTTACCCATCTACATATGAACAATCATATATAAACACAACTTCTCTCTATTAGCTTTCTCATGTGGGACAAACACATTTCTCTTTATTTTCCAACACCAATGGGTGAACTTTGAGCAACAATTTCTCATTCACCCAAGCACCATTTTAAGCATATGAATATACCATTTCGAACTACTCACAGAGGAGTATCCGAATCATTCAATAACAA
Source organism: Zanthoxylum bungeanum (assembly GCA_019454045.1). Taxonomy (NCBI): domain Eukaryota; kingdom Viridiplantae; phylum Streptophyta; class Magnoliopsida; order Sapindales; family Rutaceae; genus Zanthoxylum; species Zanthoxylum bungeanum. The sequence goes on along the minus strand of SKCR01026036.1, from coordinate 138,185 downwards.
CCACTAACACGAAGTGGACCATGCTTGAAATTGTGCCTCAAAATGTTTACTCATAAGCATTTTCCAACATAAATAACTAATAATTAAGAGCCCCCATATATTTTTTTTTTTTTTAACTAATATTATGTTATTATCAAAGTCCCAAAATATAAAAGTAACATTGAGGCATGAGAATACCAAAAGCGTCCTGCGTCTCTTGCTGTTCAAATAAGTCACAGCTGAGCTCAGTTGTGTTTTTTGGTCCTCTAATCCTTCCAATAGGTGCCTCTCCAGAATGCATCATTAGTCGCACCCCATAATTGATCGAATATGTACAACTTATAGTTAAGGAAAATAAATTCAACTTACTATGAATGCAGGTAACATCATAATAAAAGAAATAAATAAAATGTCAATGTACCTAGAGGCTTTGTGTTATCAGACAAGACTGAATACAATAATACGGTATTTGATGGAGAACATTGTACTTCAAATCTTTTGTTTACATCAGATTTAAAATTAGCATGCGAAAATTCAAGAGCCAGGGTTGGCATGATCTGGGACATCATCAAGAACAAAAGGACCGAGTTTACCTATCCTAAATAAAGTGAGAAATTTTTTGGATACCATTAATCGAGCCTCGGATGCTTTATGAGGTATCTTCAAGGCCTTCTGCAGCTTTTCAAACTGCTGTTCCATTAAACTTTCCAAGTCATTCTCGTCTTCCACGTTACCATTGAATTCAGACAGAGTTACGTGCAGTGTACGTTGGACTTCTGTCACAACATCCTGTAAAAATGAAGAGGCAGTGAAATGTCAGGAATAGCAAAAAAATGCTAAAATGACACAGGTTAGAACTTATAATGTCAACAGATACCCAGTAGCAACACTACTACTCATATAATATCCTTGACTGGATCTCTTCATGATATATTTTACAATTTCCTTATTGAAGTTAGAGATGTCTATTCTTCCAAATTAACACTACGGAATACATACAAGTGAAGTGAAATATTCACAAATTGAAAGACAGCATATTTTCTAAATTTCAAATAATTAAACATAATCGATAATAAATTTTTAAAATATCTATACTTGATAGAAGAGAGAAGAAGTTATGATGAATTACAAACAATCTCCAATACGATGCCTTTTGTCAAGTTTCATGCATTTTCTCTATGGTCATGACTCTATACAACAGGACATGTCCCAAGCTTTACACTGCCTTAGGACGACATTGTAGTGCTGAACTGCTAGCTAAGTCCACTTTACCACATTCTAGGAGTGAGCTTTCATTACCTCAATGTACCGCACATCAGATGCATTAGGCAGTTTCCTCCTCTGTGGGCGAAGGTCTTTAAGATTATACTCATGCTTGTCCTCAGTTTCACTCTGAATCACTTCTGTTCTGTTACTCAAGTGCCTCCAGTGTAGGGGAGTGCCGCGGGTATTTAAAACTGCCAACAAGTATTGAGCAATGCGCTCCTCACCCACAACCGAATCTTTAATAGACCCTGTAAATCCATTATAGTACAAAAATCTTTTGAGAGGTAAAGTAAGATACAGAAGACTGAATTTACTAATATGACGTGGCTTCAAAGGTGTGTGAATGTGTGCACATGTATGTGTGTTGACAAGATTTTCAGATGCCACACCAATCTTAAAATGAAACCTAGTACACACATAAAACCACTTCCAACAAAAGTTCCAGTCAAAGCGGGGTGCGTTTGGCATCGGTTTCAAATTGATGTTATAATTTTTAAAATAAAATGATTGTGAATTTGGTGTTTCCAAGATTGAAGAACTGTTTACTATGATTAAAAAAAAAATAGTTTTCTTAAACTGAAAACAACAAAAATGTATTTAGCATTGTTTGTAAACCAAACAGCAGTTTTGAGGGCCAACATGTTTCAAAAACAATAAATTATGATCTCAAATTTCATGTGTAAAATTTGAGAAGTTTTTATTTACAAAATACATCTTAAAAGCACATACCAAAAGTATTTTCTAAAATGTTTTCTTCTTCGAGAAATGGAAAAAATATTTTTGAAAATGACACCCAACGACAATAAACAGTTTATTCCAAACTTAAGGAGGTAGCTTTTTTATTTTTAGTTTTTGGGTGCAAGAAACACATCTATTACATCAATATAATCCATATAAACTGGTGAAAGTATGAAAAACAAATGCCATGAGTTTACATGAGATACATTATTCATTTAGAGGATCAACGAGGTAACATTTTTAATGATAATAAAACCTTGGTAACCAGCAAGAGATCCCAATTGGTCAATCCTACAAAAGAAGGTATATTTAATTATGACACATTACAGCCCAACCAATAATAGAATCCCAACTGAGGAAAAGACATGGAACTAATTTGAAATGTAGCATTCAGGTGACAACCAAACCTCAAGATATATGAATACAAACAAATCTTCAGTATATATTCTGAAGCCAGTTGCCAAATTCTGTTCTCTATTCCAGGGAAGAGCATAAATAAAGTTTAAAGCATTTTAACTTATTGCTGCAAGGTAGTGAAGTAATCTTAACTTCAGCGCAACTGTTGAAAATATAGTACTGTTCTGACTGTGACATTCACACACACACAAACCATATGGAATTAAAATATTATAATACTATGATAAACTAAAGAATAGTGTAATTTTGGATGAGGTTTCAACCTGAAAGAGCTAGCTTTAACCCTGTCTCGATATCTGAGATACTTGGAACCAATACACCAGGGGAGTCCAGAACATATATGCTAGGCCGATGAGCAATCTGTATTAAATCAACATTTTAAAACATTAATGTACAAAAACTCAGTAAGATCACCAGCTTAAATCATGATCATCAAGACTAAGTAAAAACAGATAGCCTTTCGATTGGTCAAATAATAAGATAGGAAAACAGTGGCAAAAGAAACAAACAAAATGGCAAGAGAAAACTGTTCAAAATCAAATTTAAGATACAAAGAAAAGAAAATGGTAGCACTTGACAATTAGTACTGCTAAACCAGCAACATGTGCAACATAAGGAGACCGGGAATGAGAATCTAAGTTAAGGTGCACAACACTATCTATATATAATAAAAGACCATGTTGAAAGATGTATAGGCCAATTCAAATAAAAGTCTCAAAACTCTAGCAGTTGATAATAATAATAATAAAAAAGGGGCAATATATACTAGCTTAAACTTTTCACTCAAGTGGTACCTTAACATGGTATCAGTGCTAGTTTGACCAAGTGGTCTTGTGTTCAAAATCCCCCAACCCTCCAAATCATATTGACTAATTTTTTTTTTATTTTTTTTTTTGGAACGAGAAACTTTATTGATGAAAAATTTTACAACAGAAAAAAAAATAAATAAATAAAGAAGGATGAGATGTCCAAAAAAGAAAAACAAAATCCCTACTTGAGGGAAGACCAATCTCTTAAAAGATCAGACAATAAGAAACCACTAAAATCACTCTCACTGTGAACCCATAATGCAACCCAGAATTTAATCTATTAACTTATAATAGTACAAATTATGTCTGTGATTTTCTTTTTGTTAATCAACATGCACATGATGGAACAGGTTAGCGCTTTAATTTTGGGTCAAACGGTAATTCAACAATATGAATTGAAAACATGAAAGCTATGAGCCTATGACACTATTACTTATTCGCCAAAGTTACACCAAGTTTAGAGAGAATTACACATGTCTTTGCATGCAAGCATTGAGAGAGAGAGAGTGAGTGAGAGAGAGAGGAAAGAGAGGGAGAGAGAGAATGGATGGAGGTAGGACGAAAGAGGGTACAGATATCTTCATGGCATAAAGCCCAGGAAACTCTAAAAAAGAAAAGGGGAGGGAAACCAGACCTTGAATCCTGCAATATCTTGAGTGACACCAGGCAATGGTCCAACTGCAGCTCGCTTAGTTTTCTCCTGCACTATGAAAAACATTCCAAACTGTTATTGCTCAATAGGCATGACTTTGAGAACAAACATACTTATTAACTTAACTGAATTCCAAACTCAGAACCCATCATAATGTTAAGAAAATAACATCTCTCTGAATTAACAGCAAACTTAATGACATCTTTACCAGGAAAGCGAGACAATGCAATTTGATGAATTGAGTTGATTAAAGCCGATTTCCCAACATTAGGAACACCCACAACCATTACAAGAAGAGTGGGTTCCCTTGAAATCACTTCCTTCAGTTTCAACTCCACAAGATCAAGAAGCTTCGTTACATGAAACAGGAAGAAACATTATCAGAAGCATGCAAGTGAAACAAGTAAAGCAGAGAAGCATCAAGTATAAATGATTAATTCTATCACTGGCTACGGCAATTCCAAAACGCTTGTTTTTACATATAAGAAACATTATGCTATTTGATTAGTAGCACTTAACCCCCCCCCCCCCCCCCCAAAAAAAAAAAAAAAAAAAAAAACCACCAAACCTTCTCCAACAATCAAATATAATCTAACATTTTAACCACAAACAATGCAAAATATTACTTGTTTGAGTTTGATGTTAAAGATGTCAGATTCCATACTCCGACAGTATAGTGGTGTGAGCCATTTCTAAAGAAGTGAGTTATATCATTTTAGTTTGGTAGCTTAAACATGCAAGGAAAAGGAAGGTAAAAGACAAAACCTTAGCTGCAGATTAGAAAATTAACTATCAACATTGTGTAAAGTATAAAACTTTTAAATAAAGTGGAACCATACAAAATATATTAACTAACCTTTTGAACAGAACTCCTACTATGCGCGTTGATTGCAATACAATCTTGATTGCACGAATCAAAATGATGAACCCATTTCTACAACAATTAAACAAAACAAACGTCACATACATATTCAACATAAAAACAATGCAATTGAACCCAAAACATTAAGAAAACTGATAAAATTATAACAAGAAGCAATGGCATTACATTCAAAATGTTGGGATTGGCCAAATCTTTCTTGTTGAGAGCAATGACACGGCGTTTGGCGGAGAGCTGAGGCTGCAGGCCAGGATGAGCAGAAGACAGAGGAATCTGTTTATGAAAAACACAAAACAAAAAATAAAATCAGAGGAAAAAAAATACAAAATAAAGAATAAAGTGAAGGTGAGGGTACGGACGCGAGAGTCGCGGACTTCAATGACGAGGTCGGAGAGCTTGAGGCGGCTTTTGATGGCTCGGGTGGCGGCAGCCATGTGGCCGGGGTACCAGTTGATGTTACCGCCACCTTTGGTGAAGCCCATTTCTCCTAATCCCAGTCCCTTTTTTATTATTCGCTTCAAACCCATCTCTCCTTTCTCACCAACACAAACAGGGATTGAAATTGAATGAAGCTTTTGCAGAGGAAATTTTTTTTCACATGAACTGGGCAATAAATAAATAACTAAAAACCTTAGGTTTGTGTTTTATGAGTAGATATATATTGAAGAAATTAAAAGGTCATTTTTTCTGTTCTAAGTTTGTGGCAATGGCATCACCCTTAAACCCTTCAGCAGGCCGCCCAAGTGTTGAAGCCCATGTAACGTAAATGGGAGCAGACAAATTTCTGTCTGTGTAATATCCTACACCCCCAACTAGCTTACAATTTCGGCTGACAAATTTACTCCCCGCGCGCACTACCGATATGCCTAGCTTAGGGATGCCCAAGAAAGCTCGAGTCCAGCCCAGACCAGGCAGAATCCTTGAAGGGCTCGAGCCATACCCTCAAGTGTTCAGGCCCGGTTCGGGCCGAACAAATATAGAAGTCCAGGCCTGACCCCCAATGATGAAAGGATTTTAATTACACTATATCTAAATTTTGATTGCATCCCAAAAAACAATTTTTTCGTTTTTTTTTTTTCCATGATTCACCAGATTATTAGTTCCATATTTATTGGCAATATCCGTAACAAAATAAGTTCAATTGAATTGTAATGAGTGTTGAAGTTATCTGAGCAATTGGACAAGTATTTAGACAACATCAGACGGAGATATCAGAGTGATGTTCAGTCTTTTGGATATTCTAGAAGATTTAGAGCTTCAATTGATATGAGGTCAGTGTTATTGGAAAGTAGACTTAAAGACAATCGCGTACATATAAAGAACGCATAATTTGGCTAAGGGATGAGAAAGTTACAAGCGTTTTAAATTACACCTCAAAACTAATCTGAGACGTGCGTTCGAGTTGCGTTCGTCTTTGCGTTCGAACTCCCGGAGGTAGAAACTTTGTGTTTGAGAGGCGTTCGAATGCCCGTGCATAAGTGGATTATTTTGGACACTTTTTAAGCTAGATTTGCAATAGGAAACCCTTACATTTGCCTTACATATATAAACAAACTTAGAGCCACATTCACAAGTGTTGAAAACATATTATTCAAAGCCTACAAACCTTTGTTTCAACCTTCTTGACAATCCACCTTGAAGACTTCTTTGTTTTCCCGTCTTCTTGGTTTCGGTGAGATTCTTCTTTGATTGACTATCAATACAAAAACACAAACTAACTCAATTTCCTAAACCTTTAGAGTTCTAAAGGATGAAGATCGGTAGTCGGAGTTCCGACGTTGCGTGCTTGCAGAGTTGACCCGTTTAAAGACTTCAGAGGTTCTTCGGGTTATTACAGTCTAGAGGTATTGGAGTTGACGAAGTTTATGTCATAGGTCTTATACATTCGCTATAAGTTTTTCTCATTATAGTTGATTTTGGCTGGTAGCCTAGATACCCAGAGTCGTTTTTTACTCGCACGAGTTTTCCATTTCATCAATAAAATTACCCGTGTTGATTTTATTTTCTGCTCTATTTTATTTGCTTTGATTTATATTTACTTTAGACTTGAGGGTGCATGTGTGAATCCATAGGAAAAATAATTAGGACTTATCTTAATTTATTATGAATTATTTCGCATAGGGTCAGAAATTTAGACTAAAATCGAATTTTCAATTGGTATCAGAGACTGACCCCAATCCTTGACCTATTTAGCTATGGAGAGAAGTCAACCCTTAAATTGTCCCCCATTCTTGATGGTACTGAGTAATTTCATTGGAAGGTTCACATGAGAGGGTTCATTAAATCCTTAGATGGGAAGTTCTGGATGACAGTACAATACTGGTGGATACCTCCCGTTGTTATGGTTGATGAGGTCTCTTCCCCTAAAGATAAACTGACCTGGACTAAGGAAGAATTTGATGCTAGCAATAGGAATAACAATGTCATTAATACCATTCATGATGGTATTTACTTCGCTTAGTTTAAGAGAATATCTATGTGTGAAATAGCCAAGGATGCATGAGAGATCATTCGAACTGTGCATGAGGGAATAATAGTCTCCAAGAGCTTGATACCATTCATGATGGTATTTACTTCGCTTAGTTTAAGAGAATATCTATGTGTGAAATAGCCAAGGATACATGAGACATCCTTCGAATTGTGCATGAGGGAATAATAGACTCCAAGAGCTTGCCACTAGGTTTGAAATCGTTAGGATGAAAGATGATGAGACATTTGATGAATTTTACAATGAGATTAACGATATAGTTAACTCCAGCTTTAACATAGGCGAGACTATTCCTACGAATATGATAGTTAGAAAAAATCCTTAGATCTATGCCTGATCAGTTTTTACCAAAGATCACAATCATATAGGAAAATAATGACTTATATCACCTTAAACTAGAGTACCTCATAGGAAAACTATAGGTATATGAGAAAAAGTTTTCTGGATATAGAAAGCTCGAGACCATAACAATGAAGATTGCAAAGGAAGTTGGACATGATCCATCAAGTGATGATAATGATAATATTCTCACGGATACAGATTTGGCCATCTTTGTAAAAAGGTTTAAGAAATTTCTTAAGATGAAAACTAGTGGCTGTAGCATTGATAGGGATATGGAGGACAAACTTAGAGAGAGTAGGCGTAGTATGAGGGAGTATTGAGAGGATAATGATAGCAAACCTCACACTATCCAATGCCATGAATTTGGAGGGTATAAGCATATTATGTCTGAATGCCTCACATACTTAAAGTGTAAAGGAAATAAATTCATGACAGCCTCACTTAGTGATTCAGAAGGTGCCCATACTTCTGATGAGTCTCATAAGGATAGAGTAATTTTATTGCATTTACTGCTAGTGTGACAAATGAGAGAGAGGATAATATTAGTGTTGGATAATATGACCCATAGCGTCACTATTTGTACAGATCATGGTGTTGTTGTACAAATTAACTATGTGACAAAGGAGATTGCACTCTTATCATTTGTGATTAGATCACCTTAGATATATAAATGATGAGAGGTCCCTATGATTTGTTCCTGGACGGAGAATGATATGAGACAGTATCAGTTCACGTAGGATAAATCATTAAATATCCCTAGTCGTAGTATTATCGAGACAGGACATCGATAATGCGGAATAGGCTAGTATTGCACTTGTGCGCGTTGTGAGGGCACAACGGCATAGTTCTCATATATTTAAGTATTGGATACTTATGCAAGTGCGATAGGAGGTTGTGTTTCAACCGATGGTACGGGAAACAGCTTCGCTCTGGATAGACCCCTCGGAATCCCATTGGTATTATGACTATGTGTCTATGGGAGTCCGACATCAGGGTAGGTGTATTTGGTCTTAACCTGAGACTTGCACCGCTAATACTTACGATAATCGGTAGACTTTGGTCTTGGTGGTACAGGGCTTTAACCGGTTCTGCGTACACCACTTCTGGGTTTATCAAAGAGTCGTAATGTATTGGGTGTGATGTCAAGAGAGAAGTATCACTTCAGTCATAGTGGAGATGATGTCACGCAGGATACGGTACTAGTGCTCTTGAGTGATGCGCATCCAATCATGATATTATGACCAGGTCATGAATATCTGATTATAGAGACTAGTTACCAGACATCCGACATGTGCTTCGGACGGGGCAGACACTTATCCAGCCCCAGCCCTAGCACGTGACTATCCGATACTGGGCCGATATACACAATACTACGGTATACTACGCTTGATACAGATCTATATATTCCTGTAAGAATATTTCTGGAGAATTGGGTAGGCATGGCGCTTTGCTAGAAGCCAACCTTGTCTTGTAAATCGGTATAAACATAGTACGAGGTACTTACGTGTTCGGATAGTCCGATAACCGTATTTAATGCCAACATATCCGGGGATCTCATGGGTCGCTTCCTGAAGATTCACCGATGATGTATAACTCGCACTTTAATTAATCTGGGATTAATTAGAAGAGAGAGAAAATTAATCTGGGATTAATTGCGGAGATATTTTATCTGGGATAAAATATTAATAAAGAGAGAGAACGATTAATTTGGAATTAATCGATAAAATATATATTCGATATATTATAAGAAATTAGATTTCGACGCGGAATTGAAATTGGATTTTAATTCGGGCGAACGAATTAATTTAGAATCAATTCGTTAGCGACGTGAATAGTGAATTCGCTAGGCGTAATCATTTAATTACGACGCGACGAAAATTCGTTAATTTGGAATTAGCGAACCCGAGCCCGAGAGTGATTGCGAGCGCATTCGCATTTCGAATTCGAACGTGGCACGCAAGTCACATCAAGCGTCAAATCGCTAGTCGCATCAATTGTCAAATCACTTGTCACTTTGAGTGATGTGACATGACATGTTGTCACTTTAATAAAGTGACTTGATGTGAATAGTGATAGTTGATTGAAAAGCACTTTTTGCTTTTTGACTTTTGCTTTTTTGAAAAGTAAAAGGAATTTTTTAATAGAGATGAAAAGTGGTAAAAGGTGTTATTATTATTAATTTTGGAAATTAAAATATATAAACCTAATTGCACTTTCTCTCTCTCTCTCTCCCTTTAACGTTTTTCATCTCCCTCTTTTTCCCTCCTTCTTCCTCTCACTGGCTTTGAGCCGATTTCTTCCCAAATTTTTGGCTTATGGCCGAATCTATGAGAAACAAGGAAGAACATATGGTGCTAGCACACACACATGGGTTATATTAAGTGATAGGGAAGTGAGTTTGTGAGCTTGGAATCTCAAGCTTGGAGCTTTAATGGAGGTCTTTAATGGCCGAAATTTTGAGGATTTTCACAGCCCAACACCGTGCAGTTCAGTAGCTCCAAGATGGCCAAAACCGAGCTTGATGGAGGAAGAAAAGGACTTGTGTTCTTTGCATCTCAAACCAATCATTGTGAGTATATGTTTCCGCCATTATTCCTTGATGTATTCATGCGATTTCTTGCTTGTTTTGGATGATTCTTGGGACCTAATTAGGAACTCAACAATTAGTGATGTGGATGTTGGTTCAGAATTCTCTCATGATGACTCTGTAGATGATTATAGTCTTTAGGTAGCATAGACTGAATTGTTTAATGAGAGTTTAGTTATCAAGAAGATAAATATTGAGGTCAGTAAGAGGCTAAAGGAAACTGAGCTAGACAAGAATGAAGCTCAAGAAAAGTTTGAGGAAAGCCTTTTGGTTATTGATGACCTTGAGAAGAGGAATAAAAGACTTATCGATAGAGTCAAATTCTTAGAAGCAGACTTGAGAATGCTAGAATACAGTTGTCTGTATTTTCTAGTGGGACTGGGAAACTAGACCATATGTTAGGGATTATCGTTGAGTCAAATTTTGATAAGACATCATCATCTAGAGCTGTACATATCCCTCATAAATTTGACTTAGGTAAGAAACCTGTTGATTTTAGTCATATGATTCCTCATGTTTTTCCACTTTCTATGATTCAACCTCAATCTAGAGGTGTGATGGGTAAACCTCGCTCTCGTTCGAGGATTGTTCATGTTTTCCATCGCTGTGGCAAGGCATGACATATTAGACCTAAGTGCTTCATGTTGCACAAACAAAAGAAAATGCATAAACGTGTTTAGTTTAGATTTGAGTCGTCAAATCTAGTCAGTAAATTTTTTGCACTAGCTAAACAGACTCAACTAATTAGTGAGAGACTTGCACTACTAACTAAGAGTTCTCAAGTAAATGAGACTCCTAAGAAAGTTTGGGTGAGGAAGCGAGATGACTTTCCATCAACTTCTACATACCTTAACCCTAGCAGGGATGGTGAGAGTGCACTTCGGTGTACTTCTTCTTATTTATCGTGTTCATATTTTCCCATTGGTATATAGGATGGAAATCCGAATATAAATTTCATAACCGATTCCGAATGGATGGTAGTATGATCTGCACTTGTGAATACAACTCCACGTAACAATAAATTTTGACAAGCCATGTTGTGTCTTTTATTGTTTTGTGAAAAAAATATACAATTTTTTTTTAAAAAAAATAAAAATAAAAATATTTTGTGGCTTGTTAGAGCATGAAAAGTTTGTTGCATGTGATCCTGATATGTACAATATATGGTTATGCATACATAATATGCTTTTACTTTTCTTGATGCTCTATGTGCATGAGTGTGTGTGATGGAAAACCTTAGTATATCTTTTGTTTTCATTTCACATACACATTTTTATTATTATCGAGGCTTGGTCACATGTATTAGTTTTTGGACTAACTGTCTAATTTATGCCATACTTAGATCACCTAATAATGTGACATTTGACTAGATGACCTTATGTTATCCCTTGATAAAAATAAAAGAAAAAAGAAAAAAGAAAAAATAGTTTAAATGAGTCTCAAGTGTAAAAGAGCCAATAGGCCAAAATTCAAAAGATAAGAGAAAAACTCTTCACTCGATCGAGTTTATTTAAGAGCTCATATTTAGGGGGATAATATTATAGTATGAAACCAAATTTGCTTATTTTTAGGTCCTAGTGGTGCTGGGTTTGAAAAATTATTTTGTGGACTTGGTGTATTAAAAGATGAGATTTCTTTGGCTGTGTCCCACTTATAAAATAAGATTTTAAGCCTTGATTTGTTATGCACTTATTTTTCACGCAAGTGCTTGCTATGCTTTGGTGTTTATGTCATATGCATGCGTGTAGTATTTAGCAAAACCTAAAGTGATGCATATTATTTCATGTCATAAACAACTGAATATTGACTAGGTATCATTGTACTTGTTTGAAGTGTTGTTTCAGTCATTTTTTATTTATTTTTCTTTAACTCATTGTGTGTTTGTGTGTACTTCATGTCATTGCATACTATTTTTCTTTGTTGCATATTTCTGAGTTTTTACTTCCTCTATGTTGTTTTGCTAATTGAGTAGGGTCGTTAGTGAGAGAGAGTGAGTAAAAGTTTGCATATTCTCTTGCATGTGATGTTTATTATGTTATTTTTACTCATTGTCATTTCGTAACAAAAATGGTGAGTATTATGTATATCTATTTTTTGGAGTAGGAATTTACATGCATGAGATTTCTACTTCATTTTTATCTACTCTTTTCATTCTCTGTGTTTTTCACGGTATATTATTATTTGTGGATATTTCAGGTGAGTAAATTAGTGGTTAAGGTGGCGTTGACTTCAAGACTACTTGATTATGTATTAGATCGAGTCATATTATAATAAGTCACTGTCTTGATGGTTGACAGTAGACTATTTTCTTTTTAGGCCTTTTATCGTAGTATTTGTATTAGGTAGTGTTTTGTCACGCAATGCCAAATGAGGGATTGTTAGTTCCATATTTGTTGGCAATGTCCGTGATAAAATAAGTTCAATTGAGTTTTAATGAGTGTTGAAGTTCTCGGAGCAATTGGACAAGTATTTGGACAACATCAAATGGAGATATCAGAGTGAAGTTCACTCTTTTGGATATCCTAGACGATTTAGAGCTTCAATTGATATGCGCTCAGTGTCATTGGAAAGTAGATCGCTTACATATAAAGAACGTATGATTTGGCCAAGGGACGAGAAAGTTACAAGCATTTTAAGTTGCACATCAAAACTAGTCCGCGACGTGTGTTCGAGTTTCATTCGTCTTTGCGTTCTAATGTCCGGAGGCAGAAACTTCACGTTTGAGGTATGTTTGAGAGGCGTTCGAACGCCCTTGCGTAAGTGGGTTATTTTAGACCTGTTTTAAGCCAGATTTGCACTAGAAAACCCTTACTTTTGCCCTACATATATAAACAAACTTAAAGCCACCTTCACAAGTGTTGAAAACATATTATTCAAAACCTACAAACCTTTTGTTTCAACCTTCTTGACAATCCACCTTGAAGACTTCTTTATTTTCCCGTCTTCTCTGTTTTGGTGAGATTCTTCTTTGATTGACAATCAACATAAAAACACAACCTAACCCAATTTCCTAAACCTTTAGATTTCTCAAGGAGGAAAATTGGTAGTCGGAGTTACGACGTTCCGTACTTGTAGAGTTGATCCACTAAGAGACTTCAGAGGTTATAAAGAAGGTCGTTTGGTGCGGGCTCAATGAGTTCTTCGAGTTATTACAGTCTAGAGGTATTAGAGTCGCCGGAGTTGCTGCCATAGGTCTTATACCATCACTATATGTTTTTCTCATTAGTGGATTTTGGCTTGTATCCTAGATACCCGGAGTAGTTTTTTACTCGCACGAGTCTTCCACTTCATTAACAAAATTACATGTGTTGATTTTATTTTCTGCTCTCTTTTATTTGCTTTGATTTATATCTGCTTTGGACATAAGCGTGTATGTGTGAATCCATACAAATAATAATTAAGACTTATCTTAATTTATTGTGAATTATTCTGCATAGGGTCAGAACCTTATACTAAAATCGAATTTTCATGGTTTTTTTTCCATAATCACGGTTTATTGTGAATAATCACGGTTTTTTTTATGATCTGCCCAATGTTTGTCAAAAATTCACTTTTATCACTAAAATTTTGAAATCATTTTATTTTCCACCTATAATTTTAAATATATTCACTTTTCCACTTCATAAACCGGAAAAACTAATAAAATATCCATTTAATTTAAGGAAAATTATCAATTTTCACTTATAAAGTGAACACTCACCCTCGTTACTAACAATGGCATCAGCTACACCATTCTAATTTTGGCTCATTCAGTAATCAAATATTATCTTATTTAGGCGAAAGATTCGTTGGAAAGCTAACAAATCAATCTTCATTTTAAGAACTAATTTCTTGTATTTTGGTTATGTTTAGTGGCAAACTGTACTGTCCAGAATATAATTTTTTTTTTTAAAAAAAATGTGTAAATGGTCATGTAATGGCCTCAATCTATTAAATATGTTTTCCTTTGGTTTTTAAAAGTTGATAAAAATTTATTAGAGGCCAAAGAATTATCTAAAAGTATGTTAGATAGGAATGAAACATATAGAGACATTTCGTGATTATTGGTATTTTATTATTCTCGTTCATCTTTTGATTTCTAATTAATTCAAAGATTGTGTTTTTACCAATTTTCATATAGGAATAGTCTTGATTTTTCTATGTGTGATTGGGGAACCCAGTTGTGACTGATATTGTTATTTTATGAGTCAATCTTTTGCTGCAGTATTGCCCTTGGGTATATTGTCGACGTTATATAGCTCATAATAATAACATATTGTGCTTTTAATATAGAGAAAATATTATGCCAATTACTTGATGATTTAATATGTTTTAAATTGATTTATTTTTCAGTTATTGGTTTATAAAGTGAAACTCTCAATTAAGTAATAAATGGAATCAAATATTAAATACATGGACGTAACACAAAATTGATTCTTGATGCTTTGCTGCATTTTTCTATTGATAATTTTAAACACTTTTCATAATTTTTATTTTAATTTGCTAATTAAATATGTTTCTTTAATTACATTATTGTTAACGTTCTTATTAATTAAATTAATTCTTTTGTAACCATCTCAATGAGGAATCGACACCCCAGCTATATTGCGATAACCGCAAGTACTGTTCTGGGCGTAATCAAATTTAGGCGTCGTTGTCAGAGAGGAAATTTACGATAAAAAAGACCAGGTTTACTTAGGCAACACAAAGCGTTAACTTCGTTCCCTTTTTTGCCTTTTTATTACTTTTAGTGTAATTTTAGTTTTTAATTTTATTCATTTTATTTTCGTTTATTGTTTTATTTGCTTTAGAGTGCATGCTTTGATATAGAGATCGTTTGGATAGATTTGTGAGAATTAAAGAGGAGTACTCAAACTTAGAAATCCTATTTGAAAACTTTTTTGTTACACCACATGGATCTAGCACACACAACATAAGTGATCACTAGGAGCAACCTATAAGGACTCTTGAAGAGTACCTCGATCTAACTCCCACATCTTCACCCTCATGAATAATGTTTCCCCTAATACACTACATATAAACTTTAAGTCTGACATGATACAACTTCTATTTACCTTTTATGGTTTGGAGAATGAGAAACCTTACATGAATATTAGAGAGTTTGAAGAGCTTGTTGCAACCTTCCATGACCAAGTTGGGGGCATAGACACAGTTAGACTTAAATTCTTCCATTTTCTCTTAAGGATATATCTAAGAGCTGGCTGTATTATTTGATATCACGTTCTATAGGGTCATAGGGTGAAATGACACAAACGTTCTTTACCAAATACTTCCCACACCATAAGATTAATGCCTTAAAATGACAAATCTCTACTTTCTCCCATAAGGATAATGAGATCATTTTATCAAACATGAGAAAGGTTTAAAGAGACAATAGTTATTAGTCCTCACCATGGGTATGAGAGATGGCGCATAATGAGTTATTTTTATGAGGGTCTAACCTCTAGAGAGCATCAGCTTGTTAAGATGATATGTGTCACATTCCAATAATTCCACAACGTGATTGGTAGGAGACAGCGTTACCATCTCCCTGAGCCTCTGACGTATACATGTATGACATGTCATGATTCATAACTAAACTAATCTATTCATGATTATATACCTCCATGAAATATAGTGCATGTGAAATACATGAACTTATATTATACATAACGTGATTTACGTATATTCACAATATTCGGCCGTATGGCCTAACATGAAACAACACTTTCCTAATGGACATGACTTCGTGAATCTTATTGACCGTGATGCTAATGACCGCTGCATGTTCTCATCTTCTCTAGAGCTTGTCATCGATATGCATGAAAGGCCTGCAAAACAAAACTAAGAGTGTATGGGTGGGTTAGGTTATTTGAATGATCTAGTGAGTGAACGCCAACAATAAAATATAAAAATAATACGAGATCATATATAAAATTAAAATTACGTCAAACCTAATTCATGAAGTATAAATAATTCGTGAAACATGAGCTATAAATCAAATACATACATAAACTGCGATATAATTTGAAAATCCCTAACATGACTGAAAATGACTTGAGAACTGAAACATAATAACGTGACCATGATCTGTAAATATGAAAACTGAAAAATACGCCATGACTCAAAACTACATCAAGAAACTGAAAACGTTAACATGACCTGAAAACATAAGCATGACCTGGAAATGTCAATATGGAACTGAGAATTGTATAACGTCGAAGGAAAACATGACTGAAAACCGAATAATGTCAAATGGAAACATGACACTTGAATTGAAAACTTGTAATTAAAGCACTTGCTAATAAAGTAACCTGTCATAAAAATCTCACTAGTATCGTAACTTGGGGTGAAACCTACTTAGCAGATTCTAGCACCACATAAGTAGGAGAGTATGAACATAAACATGAACGTGCCTAATAAAGTCACTGAGAGACTATTAGGCCTACTGAAACGTGAGCGAACTCAGGACGTTATACATTAGGGGACGTCACTCTATTGGTGTTTTGAAAATATTTTATTTCTTATTCTTGTAAAATATTTACTAACAAACTTAAACTAAAATTCATGGAAAATCATACACTGAAAACATATAACGTGAAAATATAAATTGAAAAATTAATATGTAAACTTGACACATGAAAAATATAATCTGAAAAATACGAAAAATATGACACGTGTAAAATGTCAAGTGAAAACCGCAAACATAAACTGCAGTTTGAAGCATAAATTGGAAATCACGTCAATCCTAAATTGACATGTAAGATCATAAATTATGACCTGGCCTGATGACTATAATCATGACACATGAAAATATGTTAGTTATAAGATGAAATGTAACTTATAAATATATAAGACGTGTATACGTAGACTGAAAACGTAAGCTGAAAAAATAAACTCAAGACGTAAACTAAAGACGTAAGTTGAGAACATAAATTGAAAACATAAACTGATAACATAATATGAATACATAAACTGAAACCTAAACCGTAACATGAGACGTAAAACGTAAATTATATTACATAAACTGAAAGTAACGTATCGTAAACGTAATAATTGAAAACATAAAAACATGAAGACAAGAGTGACATTCACTCATAGAACTGACGTCAAATATTCACATGCTCGAATGGAGTTATAAGGACTCTCCTACGTGGAATCTATGAGACACGTGTTCACGTATAGTTAATATACTTGAACATTACAATCTTAAACATGTGTGTAAATGATGTGATACATGTATTCATGTTGACATGATAGCTTAAAATATTTTTGTAAAATCTTGGGTGTTATTTTAACTTAATACAAGCAATGAAAACACATGTCATAACACTACTAACAATATGTTAACGTGGCTGAAGTTACCAATTGCCTAAACCACTATTCCAAGGTGCCCAAACTATTTTAATCATGTAACACATCATGGATACTATACTTAACCATCTAATGCACTCTAAGTTATCACACGGTATTATCACTAATACAACATAATGAATGTAATATGATATGCATAAGTATTCAAAATAACTAAAAATTTAATATATTAAGTCTGCCTATGGGTTTTTATGGAGCTTGATTCAAAATTACAAAAGTTAGGGTATTGCGATTTCAAATTCTATTCTAACTCCAATAACTCACTGCACATTATCTAACTTTGAAAATTTACTATGCCTTATCAGTGATGAATCTGGGGATGATATTTTAACCATTGACTCCTATGCGTCTAGTTTAAGTGGATTTTTTATGGATCTCAATTTTGAGTCCTGAAACTCAAGTTATATGTAAATCATTAAGGGCTATTTAACGAAGGCAGAACCCAACGAAACTGTAGGGCAGCCAACTTGCAAAATTTGGTATAAATTCATCTTTGATCCAACAGTTCTGATTTTTGGATATGTTGAACCCTATTATGTCCAGTTCATGTATAATTTTACAGTTTATCAAATGGAGGTATGAAATTCAAGTTATAGCCAAAGAAACAAAATCTGTCTAGAATGCCTACAAACTAAAATTCATTGCCTGCTATCTCTAACTTACTGCCCTATTAAATCATTCATGACCAGCCATAACTACCATGCATTTAACATGTTACATGCTCATTTTCATGCACCAAATCATATTAAAAAAATGGAAAATGTTACCACATACATGCACAACAACACACTATCAACACTTTTAACATGCCCCAAATACAAACTTCCACATCATCAAGAAATTTTTATAACAAGCATATCTACTCCTCATCCCTTAATTTCGACCATCAATACCTTTTTTAAGCTTGTTATTCTAACCAAATTCATGGACAACTCATGATAATAAACACCAACTAAAAAAACTCAACACTAATATTGACTATATCATGTAAAATGGACTTGAAATATATTCAAAGATTTAAGCAAGAAACTAGGAAATCTTGCTTGAATTTGAAAATAAAAACAAGAGATGAATAGAGAAGCTTACTTGCTCCAGGGCTCTTGAAAAATGCATGGAAACACACAAAAATAAGCTTGAAATATGGCTGAGAGAGTAAGCAAATTGGAGAAGGAAAGAAAGTTCTTGATCGTGGGTTTTTACCAAGAAGAAGGAGAAAATTTTCTATTTATATTATCCATAAAATTCTGGACTTTTCTATAAAAATCATGATAATTTGTAAGACACATGTGCTAAAATGGGTCATTTTCGTTACTACATAATGTGCCGAAACTGAGGTCCAATATTGACTTAATTTAACATAAAATTTGAGAAAATTCATAACATGAGAGTTGTAGGACTAGGTCTAAGCTTTTTGACGATAGTAAGATCACCAAAAATGAATACCTATAACTTAAGTTATGACCAAAATACTAAACGATGTCCATGAATGCAATTGAAATAAATGAGTATTGAAACTGTAAAACTATATCGAATTTTCGAATTTTTTTTACTATCACTAACTCACTCATGCATGATTTTATTCTAAATAATACTTCACACATGTAGGAAATGACCATCGTGATATGTCATGGTAACCGGGGTGTGATAATTTGCAATGATGAGTTTTTACATAAGGATCCTGACGAAGCAATAGAGTATTTGAATGATCTAGCTGAAAAAGCTCACACTTGGACTGGACGTAATTCCATTGATAGCACCGATATGACATATTCGACTCCTTCTAGCGGAAGCATACCCCACTTTAGGGAAGATGACAGCCTTAAAGCACAAGTTGAGCTATTTACTAAGGAAATAAAGGCTTTGAAACTTAAAGATCATAGAGCTGTCCATGCTCTTACCCAAGGAAAGCCTAGAACCATTTGTTTTGTTTGCTCTAGAATGGACCATTTAGCTCGATATTTCCCTACCTTTATGGAGATAATGAGTGTCTATGAGGAGCAATGCAATGCCTTATACAAGAAGCAATACATCCCAATTTAGACACATAAAGTCCTAGTTGTGGGAATCACCCAAATTATAGTTGGAACATAGTACCACATCAAACCACTCAACCACATCAGTCTAGATCTTACCTTATTCTTCAGTATCATGCATCCGCCCTTCCTATGAATTCTTTAAAAGACACAATACAAGATTTTAAAGAGATTCAGAGTAAGACTAATTAGAGGTTTGATGCTTTGCTAACTCAAATGGTTCAGGACGATAAAGAAATAAAGAGTCAAATGTCTAAATTGACCAATACTTTATCTGTAGTTGAGCGGGGGAAGTTTTCAGCCCAAACTCAACTAAATCCTCAAAGTCAATATATGACACAAACTTCTAATGGTAAGAAGAGGGATATTGAGGAAGTCAATGCCATTACTATTTGTAGTGGAATGATGATGAATGCTCCAATTCAGGTTCTCAAACCTCCAGAGGCACTCAAATACTCTAGTGGTAATGATAATGACTTAGTTAGAGAGGAATAACCAATTGATTTTCAATGTAAAGTTCCATTCCCAACAACATTTAAGTCTACATCTTCATACATGTCTATTTATAATACTGTGACCCACCTAAGCATTTTTCTTTTTGTAATTCTGAGCATGGTGATTATTTTGATGATACTGATATTCCAAACATCTCTTATTTGTTTGATACTTCTCAACATTATTTGATTAAAGATTTGAATGAATCAATGTTGAGTTAGCTGGGCGAGAGCACCCAACCAAACCTCCTAATGACACTTTTGTCCATGCCAAGTCTACAAGAGTAAAAAGTACAACAAATGATGCATATGCACACATCAGCGACACTTCTCCATACTTCCCACTTCATGTTTAGAAAAAAAGGAGGTTTAATTGTAATGCACACATGAATATTCTATCTAGGGAGTCTTCATCTATTTTAAAGCCTTCGTGAACAAAGTCACTGAGGAAGTCTGGCTAAAGACTATAAACTAAGTGCTTCTTGAGAGGCAACCCAAGCTTTCTATTTCTTTAATTTACATATATTATTTTCATTTGTGTTTCATTTTATTTTGTTTATTTTTCTTTTTCAGGAAGACTTTCACCCATGTTCATGCACTATCTTATCAAGTGAACTATTTCATTTTCTAAAGTCTTCATTGTTGTTAACATTGAGGACTATGTTTGATTTAGGTTGGGGGTGATAATATCATATGTTTTATTTAGTTGTTCATGTGTTACTTTTGTTTTATTATTTTCTTTATTAAAAAAATAAAAAAATGAGTTTTGTCTTAGTTGGATATATATAGTCCGATGATAGGAAATGAAATTATTGATCTACTTTAGGCTATGGTTCTTAGAAAAATATAAACCATATTTGAGTCAATTCTAAATCTTTGAGTTGAGTTTTATCTTGAGTATGTTTCAATTTAAACACTTATCGATTCTAGCCTAGTTTAAACTTCAGTTTTGATGTTGAGACAATATAATTGATGCCAGTATACTATTTACACTTGAAGGAGATATCCCCACATCTTATAATGCATCACACAAAAGTGATTTAAAATAGCACACAAAGTGCAAACATGAAAGTAAAATGTGATAAATAAACAAAGTTTTAACGTTTGAAATCAAAAATGTATAAACGAAATTACAATGATACTAACAAGATAACCACAATGATAAAACATGCCACAAAAATAAATAAAAAATTGATAAAAAATATAAGGCGGAGAGGCCTGGCCGAACATGGCCGTGGTCGGACGGACATAAATTTAAAATTACGACCGGACTTGATAGAAGTCTGGCATGACATAATGCAAAATACAGAAGCACATAATCAAAATAACAGCGGGTAAAAAATGGCATAATAAGCAATAAGAAAAATGAAATTCCAGTAATGAGATATTAATAGTTCCCGCAATGATAAAACAATTAAACAAAATGAAGCATGCATTTGGTGGGTCATGTCTTAGAGAGGATTGGTCGGATATAGTTGTACATGTTGGGCCGGACTTAGTTAAAGTCAGGCCGGACATACGGTGTAGTCTAGAAATACAGAAACATGCATATAAAAATATAGATATAGTGAACCATCACTTTGGATACATTTATAATGAAATGCCCATCCCCAGTGGTACGTGGCATTATATCCTGAGTACGAACAATATTATCGTCCATTTAGAATCGGCTATAGAACTTTTATTTGGGTTTCTATCCTATATAACACGGGGTCACATGGTCAGATATGGATCATATCAGGCCGGACTTGTAATAAGTCACTCGGGTTATGACTCGCATATAAGAATACATGGAACATATAATAATGCATGATAAAAGAGAGAAAACAATAACATGAAAACTAATATTAATGAGATAAATAAACAGGATTCGCATAGCATAGTTATATATAAATTTAAATCACATAACATGCATTACATAAAATAATAAACATGGTCTGACATGCTTTATGGGCGGCCAAATGTGTGTGCACGTCCAGTTAGATGTAGTGGACGTCTGTGTCAAAATAGGATCTCAAAAATATATAGAAATAAAAGGAAGCCCTTAGGTCATACCTTTTTTTGGATCACGACTTAAAACCCACCTCTGATTATCAGGTTAATGCTGGATTCGTACCAAGTTGAAGGGAACTCCAAGAATTGGTGTTTGTTACTTTTTGTTGACAGTTTTTTTTGCTATTCTTAGCCTTTTTCCGAGATCGTTATTAGCCTCCTCCTAATGTTGATTCACTAGCCCATTTTATAGTGAAACAGAGGGGCTGAGAATGGAATGAGGAGCAAAATCCCCATCCCCTTCCAATTTGTCTCGAGTGATTGACAATCAAAACATCAGACACAGCTTGAACCATGTCAGACCGAATTTAGGATTTGAGATATATATCCGGCCGGACGTAATCAAGTCCGTATTTCCAATTAATTTAATTTTTCACGTGGGCTGACAGCTCTATGTCCGTCCATAGATAAAAATTTGAAGTCTGGTCCGATAGGACATATCCGGCCGACCATTCAATTTGAATTATATGTCCTATCGGAGACAATCAAATGCTTAAACTTCAGTAACTGATAATCTGCTCATTCACTGATATATGTGTCATGTCCGATCGAACTTAAGGTTTTAAAGGCATGTCCGGCTAGTTTTTCTGGCTAGACACAATGTGGGTCGGACTTAGTGATGTCCTACTCGCTTTTGGCTGTGTTCCCTGGAGTTCATTGACACGCTCAAAAAATAGTTCTTTATTCCCAAGTATAAGAGTGTCGAAGTAATAAAATAACCCGGTAAGTCCAAGGTCGATCCACATGGAATAGATTTAGTATGATAAAGTAATAATCAGAGCGAAAAGAAAAATATTTAATTCGTTTGAAGTTGTTTGGAGAATTTGAATTAGATGACAACAATAAGATAAAATACTGGGGTTATAGGATCCACCATTAATATTTTAAATTTTGAAATCTCACTTTTTATAATATATAAATTGTCATTATTTTCCAATTAATTTACTTCGGGAATTAAATATGCTAAAATATATAAAACCGGCCATAAAGACGGTAGTCATTTCTGTCGCCAAGGTACTAAATATGCCAAAACATGTAAAACCATCCATAAAGGCGGTGATATCATCTGTCTATAACAAGTACAGTTAAGTACTCAATTATGCCTATATAAAACTAGCCATATATGCGGTAGCAAAGTTTGTCAATAGTTAATCTAGATCTCAATTAATTATTAATCTTTAGATTACAATTCATATATTATAATATAAGTAAGATTACTCTAAATTTTAATAATAAAAGTTTCACCCCTTACCCCAGCAGAAAGAAATTAGCTACTCATACTGAAATTAAAAACACAATTAATTTTATTACTAGAAGAAAAAGAAAATACAAGAAAGCTTTAAAAAAAATAAAACACACAAAAGCTAGAAATCCTTACATTTTCAGAGAAAATTATGGAATTCAGGCTGAGGAAAATGAGGTGCATAGCTCCTCTATTTATAGTTGAATTTGGAAATTGCTTCCACTAATTTCTCCACCAATTTTCCCACCAAACATGCCACCAAACACTCCACCAAACATGCAAGCATGTTTGGTGGAGAAATTGACAATTTTTTTTAAGATTTGATATTTAACATACTTTGGATTCTTCATCAATTTCGGTCTTGCAAACTTCAGAATTAGAGCCTCTTGTGAATCGTAAAATTATAGATCTTTGAGTCTTCTTTCATCTGGAAATAGAATCACTTCAATCCGATATCAGAGTAAGAAGTTATGGCCAAAATACGAACATTGCACAGAGATGGAATTTCCGAAGTTGTACACTGTTAGAACGCCCTATTAAATTTATGGCCTCTAAAATCCAATTATCAAGTCCATTTTTCTAGATATGCATCCAAAGTATTATTTCACCTACATAAAATATAAAAATCACAACAAACATAAATATAATTATTATTTAACAAATGTGCTTAATTAAGAGGATTAATGAAACTATAAGTATAAAATGAATAATTTTTCTTTTAATAAATGTGCACTTTTTAGTATTCATAATTCCTTTCCAGCATTCATCCTTATAATTCCTCAATTTTCAGAAGGTGTCTCCGTAAAAGACTCATCATCGGACTATGCATAGAAATACAATGTCTACGGTCGCCCCCACTTTTGTAGGCTTGTGCAGTGTATGACAGTGACATGCCTATCAAAGTCATGTATGTAATTTTATGTACCTGGTTTTCCAAGCCTCGCCAGACTCACCTGATTTTTATAGTAGGTTGTGGATAAGTGGACCCTTACATCCACTGATTCCTTGATCGGTCTAAGACGCTTCAATCTCTGCTGTAGTGATTGATGGACTCACTGATCTCTCGATGCCTAGATCAGTAGTCAGATGCCTCGATCTATGCTCTTGATCGATAGACCCACAGGTCCCTGATGCCTCGATCGTTGGTGAGATACCTCGATCTATGCTCTGATAGTTGACGGACCCGAAGATCTCCTGATGCCTTGATCGGTAGTGAGATGCCTCGATCTATGCTCTTGATGGATACTGGGCCCATAGGTCTCATGATGCCTTGATCTCTGCTCTTGATAGATGGACCCGCAGGTCCCTCGATGCCTCGGTCTCTGCTCTGATAGTTGACGGACCCACAGATCTCTCGATGCCTTGATCGGTAGTGATATGCCTCGATCTCTTCTCTTGATGCTTAATGGGCCCGCAGGTCTCCCAATGTCTTGATCAGTCTGAGATGCCTCAATCTTTGCTTTTCATATCCTGGATGTGCTAAATCATGTTTGGTCAGATGTGATTTCTTCACTTATGTCCGGCTGGATTTCCTTGTAATTTATGTCCGGCCGGACATTCCTTATGAATACAAAAGGCCATGCTTCATTTTCATTTGTCACCGACATTTCTAAAGGCAAAAACACATTCGTTTGAAAACTATAAAAAAAACCCTTCATATCCGGCAACTTCCTTTCCCTTCACAACTATCAATGGCATTCTGGGAACTTCTAACACTAGAGGATGATGTATTCTCATTTTTTTCTGAGTTTTCAGATCTTCCTATGTCCGGCCGAGCAAGTTGTAATTCCGAGCCCCAAATACCTATGTTTGGCTGACATGAAACATATGTATATTGCCACTAATTCAAGTTTTCCTTGACTGACGGACCAAATAATTTAGTTCTAGGCTTAGCTTAGGTATTTTAAACTCCAAAATTTGGATAGGATCTTCTAGGGCCCATCATTGAAACTGTATAATGTTCATGCACTTCATGTCCGGCTGGATGTCGATTGTATATCTGGCCAGAGTTGTTACATATCCGGCCTGGATTTTCACATATTCGGCCGACTTCTCAAATGTTGTGACCATTCCTTAAGCTCTGTGTTATTATTGTTATGCCATTTTTATATGTCCGCTAACTCAATCACTGTCTTTTACAGCTAGACCCTTTATACCTCAAGACTATCGGGAATCCCTCCAACGTGCGACAGTGGTATGAGAGACTATCTCCATGTGAAGGGTCGGGTGGATACCACCGAGTTTACACAATTCATCCATTGCCTTCCCGATAGTATGCAAAAGCATGACAATAGGGGGCTCCAGGCATTAGTAAAGAGGTGGATAGTGTAAAAGCGAAACATATTTTCCTACTATACTTATGACGTTGGAGACCATGACACTGTTGAGCTCGCAGCTCGTAGAGAGTACATATAATCCTAAGGGGAACGAACCAGAGAATAAAAGAGTCATCACCCAGTATGAGACACTAAGAATAACTTAAGGCCGCACTACACCCCTCGTAAAGTCCAACCTTAAACCCGTTTGGGTTCAGAATGGCCTATTACTGATGCCAGTATAATACCAAGGTTTAAAAGAGGATCCCCATGTCTTATAATGTAAAGAAATCATGCACAATAATTTATATTAAACAGAACAATCATTACTCATTCATTAATTACAGTGAACAAGTTAAATTAAATTTAGTCAGAGGGAGTCAAATCCTGCCTGATGTAAATCTTCATGTCCGACCGGATGTATAGGATGATCGGACGAACTTGTTGCGTAATCCAGAAAGTATGGAATTTATGTACAGGTTTACATCCTATATACCACATAAAACAGATTGCTTGAAATAGCCAGTTAAATGACTGGACTTACTGTGTGATGAATACATGTCCGACCGGACATATATATATATGTTTGGATATGCGGTGTCACTCAAAACAGTGAACTGATGATGCGAAATTCAAATAGCTCTACCTTAAACGGTACCTGACTCTTAGAATACGTCTGTAAGTCAAATGAGTAGTTTGGTCTTGTGCTGGAAAACTATGGTTGTGGCTCACGTTTGAACATCTAGAAGAAAGCAACAGTCAAAGATTTTTAGGCTGTTTTGGTTTTGTGAAAGCATTTATCAGTTCCTCAAAATGTTAAGGATCATAATCTAAGGGTATCGCAGTCTCCAAATTTTGATGTCAAAAATCTCTCAACCCCCTCCTTTTGTACGTGAACCTCATTTTTATAGTGTTTAGGTTTCGTTTTAAAATGGATAATCTTCTATGAAAATGGAAACTTCTTATTTCGGTAAAAGGAACTTGGGGAAGTTATTTTTTAAAGAGGAAATTTTTGTTTTACAAGATGTGGGCTTAAAATAGAAAGGGATCATAACCTTCTATAAAACTGGAAATCGAGGTATATCCGGCCAGAAATTGAATCATGTTCGCCCAGACATGACTAACATATGTACGGCTAAACATAGACGACATTTGCGCAGATGTATTTTGGGGTTTCCCCACACTAAACCTTACAACTCCTTGAACCTTTATACGCATTGCTATAAGAGACTCGTCATCGGGATACATGTAAAAATACATTGTCTACAGTCGTCCCCACTTTGGTAGGCTTGTGCAGTGTGTGAAAATTACAATCTATTAAGCCATGCGTATTTTTACTTACTTGGCCTGTAAGGCATCGCCAGACTTACATTTATGTACGGGCCCTTGGGACTGTTGATGCCTCAATTGGAGTTTCTTCATTCCATATATGAATTTTTATGGTTGATGTTCGAACCCTCGGGTCCTCCGAAACTTTGATTATGAGATGCTTTGATCTCGTTAGGCTGTATTTCCAGCTCCAACAATTGATAGACCCGCATGCCTCTGATGCTTCAATCGGTGATGAGATACTTCAATCTCGTCAGGCTTTATTCCCAGCTCCAACAGTTGATAGACCCACACCATATGATGCTTCGATCGGTGATGAGATGCTTCGATCTCGACATGCTTATTACTAGCTTTAATAATCCACAGGCCCTCGACGCTTCAGTTTCTTTGAGATGCTTCAATCTATACTGATGTGAGAATGGGCGCTCAACCCCCCGATACTTTGATCGATTTTAGGTGCTTCGACCTCTGCAAATGTCAGAGGACATTCTGTATGCCAAGTTATGTCCGTTCAGATTTATCTATGTCCATCCGGATGGTCTTTGTTTTAGTCCGATCGGACTTATGTCGAATATAAAAAGCCCGACCTGTCTCTTTCTTTTCCACTTTGTCCAAAAAAAAACCTCCGTAAAAGCTCTAGATAAAACTCTAATCTTCGGCTATTTTCTTATACCATATATCACAAATGGCTTCCTTGGGACTCCCTGCTCCTGATCGTGCTCCAGAAGGCCCACATTTCCTTTTCATCTCAATGCTGGATCGGGTTTCAAGATGCCGAAAGGCGTTTGGACTTGAATATAAGGACCCTATCCATACTCTGCTTGCTTTGGGTGATTATGCATGCTCCTTTTTGGACACAGTAAGTTCCATTCCGTCGGACTTTCTATAATGTCTGGCTCTAATCATAAAATATCTAGCCGAATATGACAATATGTCTGGCCAACATTGGCTTTTATGTTTAGCAAGTCTCTTCAACTTTACATCTCCCATTGTTTTGTCCCAATATGTTTTCTGATCTCATTATCTTCTTCGACAGCTTGATACATCTCGCTTGAAGGCCAGTGGCATCCCTGCCAGTGTCAGAAGATGGTATAATGACCTTTCGGCATCCGTGAAGGCTTGGATTGCTATATAGAGTTTGAGCCTGCCAGCTGTCATCTGCATCCTCGTTCGGGCAATGAAACATGATAAAAGAGGATTACATGCCTTGATTGAGTGGTCGATGGACACTACGCACACATTCCACCTTCTTGTTGTGAAAAATCCTGGGGATTTTTCTTATTTGACTGGTATTCCTTATGAGGGTCATCTCATTGAGTTCGATTATAGCTTGTACATTCCCACAGTGCGGTCCGGTTATATTTAACGGCTAATAGGGGTCGCCCCCAGGGTTCGTTCTGGCGTAGTGGCTTATGGAGAGTTACATTACCATTGGCAAAGACGGACGCCTACTCGGGATATCAAGATATAACAAATGGTGAGGTCATTTATGCTTTACATGCTTGGCTGTACCCTGTTTGTTGACTCCGTTAGTTCGGTCGACTTATGCCTCTTGTCACCACTTCGTAATTTAGATATGTGCAAGAGTGGGATTGGGGATCTCCTACTTAAGCAGCCATCTATCAAGGACTAGACCGCTGCTGCCACGACCACTCCTATGTTCATGGCTATGACTTTCTAGTCGAGGTGAGGGTGGTTGCTTCCTTTTATTCCTTTACTTCTTAATGTAAATTTCTAATCCTTCTTTTGCTGTCATAGGGTTTGGCTTATTAATTCAACATACTTGCCCTTCATTTCCCTATTTCCTTGGAAGAGATTACATTCTCGGGATTATCTCGCTGGGGCGAGTCCACGGTGGGATCCTCTGAATCTCATGACTTAGTAGTGCACCGAGATCGTCTGAATGAGCTTAGTTGGGATATGGTAAGTTTCTTTCCATCTTGCTTCTATGATTCTACTTTTCTTGTTTTTCTTACTAACTCTCGCTTTATTCTCTTCACACAACTTGAAATTGCTTGGTAGGGGATTCTACTTAATTATCTTTCGGAATCTATGCGTTCATTTTTTTTATTAGAATGGCCGGTGTCTGCTTGTGCTTGGTATAAACCAGCGACTGTGGTATTTGGGTGAACAAGTCTATTCTGGGCTTTTTGGCACCATGACCCCCATGCCCGTAGGGTTTCTGTCTCTCCACCTCATTCGATGTTCTTTGGGCTCCAGCTAAAGAGGGAGGATCTTTTTGTTGCTCTTTATGGTCTTCCAGCCAGTGACATTCTTGTTGAGAGTGACTATTAGCGATGGGCCCGCACTGCTCTCTTAGGCTAGTTGCCCATTCTTGAGTCTCAATGAGCTACTCAGGTATAATATGTTATCTTTTTTTGTTTTTCTTTCTTAATCCGATATTTTTTATTAATGTGTATTCTGATGTAGGTTCTTGGATGAGGTCGGGAAAGCTGATGGTGATGAGGAAAAGGATGAGCCTTCTGCAAACCCAACGTCATCCCGATGGGTTCGGCATATGACTGTCTTTTTCCCAACGAGGAGTATCTACCTTGACACCTACCATTCCTCTTGATGTCATTCCAGACACAATACGTCTTTAGCTATACTTCACCTACTCGATCTGTGGTTATATCGGAGTGCTCGTGACTCACTCATTATCCTTGGCAATGGCGCAGTCTCTGTCACTTACTCTTGCAGATGCTACACATGTAAGTGTTTCCAATGACTTGATTTTCCTTTTGTTCTCATCATATTTTGAAACCTGATTCATTTTTTACCATAAGTTCCTGCTGACTTTATGGATCACTGCTATCATTTGACAAAGGCGGTGAAGATTGACTGACTAAACTTAGCCTCTCTTATCAGGTACCTACAAAGAAATATGAATATGCATGTATGCATGATTTCCTAACTTTTATATGCTTTCCTATTGTAGAGCCTGTTAGATGCGTAAGCTAAGGATCGACAACACCATATGTAGGAAATGGTAGCATGGGTTAGAGATCATGAACGCATTGAGCTCGAACTTGAGCGTGTGCGCATACGTCTCTCTCATTTGGAGTCCACTCGAGATAAGGAATCCATTTCTACTTCAAGTTGAAAATCTTATAAATGGAGCTTGTTTCTCTATTACTTGATCATCAAAGAGCATTTTCTTCCATTTTCATCCATCTTGGGGTCTCCCTTGTCTTCCTCACATCGTCACTCAGATCATCTTGTTACTTGTCCCTCCAGGTCATCTGGGGAATATCTGGACAACCATTTCTTACATCAGGCATGACATTTATATATCTAACAGATCTTTCCCACAGCCATGGCTAGAGTCTTATAAGACCATGTTGTGTCTCAGATTCGGGAGGTTTCAGACTGGTCTCCCCCAGATATGTCCCCATTTTTTGTGCTACAACATCTCCACCAAGTTAAGATAGACTATTATTTTCTGAAGGTAGCTTCATTATTATGGGATATTGAAAATCATGTTTTTATTTTCATGGCCATGAGCTATGCCCCATGCCTGAGGAATTCACGGTCATTCTAGGCCTGTAATTCTCTCGTTCCACACCATTGGTTGTGCCATTTTTCAGGAACTATTATCCATCGAAGGCTTGTGAAGCCCTTCTTTTTAGTCTGGTTGAAAATGGAGAGAGTAATACAATATCCCGTGTCTATTGAATTGAAAACGCTTTTGGAGGCTTCTTCTACCAAGTATATCAGGTCTTATTGTCAAAAGATGGTGATAATGTTTTTGCGTATTGGCTCGATATCTCTTGGTGAGCTGCAACAGTGGGAGAAGCGACTATCGGCTACTCCACATTATCCACGGTATCAGACGTGGTCACAACCCAATTATTCTAGCTGAGACACTCAATGGTTTGTATGAGATTAAGAAAAACCCCACAAACCATTTTCTAGGTGGTTCTTTGGTTTTATAGGCATGCCCTAACTTTTTTTTAGACTATCCTTCCGGATTTTTCACTCTAACGAGCTACTCTAATTTTATCTGGGCTGCCCTTAAGGTTTTCAACCTATGGAGCTAACACACCGACCTTTTTTTAGGTGTGGTTGCAAGAGAAATTGAAGCTCATTACTCCTCCGCCAGTATTCATCTCTTCATCCTACAAGACTCGCCATCATCTATCTCATGTTTAAATCAAAAGAACCTAGCAACGCATAGATGGAGCAGATGTTTGAGGTATTTGATATGGGTATATAGTAGATGTGTCCTTGGTGGCGCCTTGACTACGTCACCCTCGACTTATCTAGCCTCCAAGAAAAACCCGTTTTAAGCTGGTTCGGTGTCTTGGCGATTCTTAGGTCACTTGCGGGATAAATGGGCTCATCGATATGTTTGGACTGTTACTCCCACATAATCTCTTCCCATGCTAGGCGGTCATGGTCCTCAGCTGGTCTTTCTTATTTAGATCTCACACCAAAAAGGAAAAAGTGATGATTTATGCATGTTTGTTTTGAGTTTTTTTTTTTTTGCAATAATTGTGCATTTCATGAACATTTTGACTTTTATTTCAACAAAAATTTAGCATTCTTTCTCGGTACACATGTGATAGTAATTTGTACTTATTTTCTTCATCATGGCACTCACCCCTGTCGCTAGTCGGTCCTTTCGAGTTTTCCGACTGACTATTTTACGCTCACTTATTTATCTATAAATTTTGCCTTAACCATTTGAGTTTAGCAGGATACTCTCTTTTTGCTTAGGCCGTCATTTGCGGATTTTCATCCGAATCGAGCCCTATTTTTTTATGTAAAATATTTCATTAGCGTGTCCATATTGATGGGTTCCATGAATTCGTTGCCTTCCATATCGAACAATCACACTACTCCACTCTTTGAAACCTTTTTGACTTTGTAGGGCCCCTCCCAATTAGGCCTGAACTTCCCTCTCTAGTATATCGTCAGAGGTCGTGATTGTTTTAGCACTAAATCTCATCCCTTGATCTTGTTTGGCCCGTCTTTCTTGTTAAAAGCTCTGGCTATTCTTTGTGGTATATTTGGTTGATCCTCTTTTCATCCAGCAAAGCCAACTGTTCAAGACTTTTTTTCATCCATTTGTGCTCGGATAGGTCTGACTCCTTTATGATGCGCATTGATCGTATTTCAATTTCCACGGGTAGCACAGCTTCCATCTCATACACCAATGAGTAAGACGTAGCTCCCGTTGCAGCTCGGACCAAAGTTCTATACCCCCATAATGTAAATGACAGCTTATCCGCCCAATCTTTATAATTTTCCGTCATTTTAGCCAGGTTCATCTTCAGAGTTTTATTGGAGGCCTCTACTGCTCCATTGGCATGTGGTCTATATGGGGAAAACTTCTAGTGTCATATCCCATACTTCTGTAATGTGGCTTTGGTCTCTTCCAGAAACTGGACCTAATTATCTGTCTCCATATGATGCGTCATCTCATATTGACAAATGATGTTTCGAGCTATAAACTTGGCCATTTGCTTGGCTATGACATTGCGAAAAGACTCTGCTTCTACCTATTAAGAAAAGTAATCTACTACCACTACTATAAATCTATGTCCATTTAAGGCCTGTGGGTTGATTTTGCCAATCATATCGATCCCCCATGCTGAAAATGGAAAAGGTTTTGACAGCCCATGTAATTCCGTAGGTGGAAAATGGTTCAGGTTTCCATGATCTTGACAATCATGATAATGCTTCACTAATTCCGTATAAACCGCTTCCATAGTCAACCAATGAAATCCTTGCCTGATAATTTTCTTTGATTGATTGAGCCTGCTCATGCAATGACTATATACTCATGTGTGGATTTCTTCCATCACCTTTCTAGCTTCCTTTTTCTTTAGGCATTTCAGCTGCATTCCATTACTCTGCCATTTATATCGATTTCCTTTTAGGCTAATGAATTGGGAAGCAAGATTTTGAACAACCAACCTATCTTTCATGCTCGCCCTTTTTAGGAGTTCCCCCTTATCCATGACATTTTGAATATTATAGTACCATGGCCACTCGTTGTCTCCTTCAATCTCCATGACTCTTTCTATCTCATAAGCAGGCTTATTGGCAGTCGTCAAAATCAGCGGCTGCATCATTAGCTTTTCAGGGTTTTCCCATGCTACAACTAAGGTGGCTAAGGCATCCGCCATCCGGTTCCCCTCTCTGGGAAAATGCTCGAAAGTGTATCATGAGACGCTTTATAGTAATGTTCTGAGGTGGGCTAGATACGACCTCAATTTTTCTTCATTAAATTCCCACTCCCTTCGGATCTGATTAATCACCAACATTGAATCTCCAAGAACCTCCATATCTTCGGCTCCTAGGCTATTAAGGCTTCTAATCCATAGATACACACCTCATATTCAGCAATATTATTAGTTATTGGGAAAACTAGCCTTTTAGCCATAGAGAGAGTGTATCATTCCGGGGTTACTATAATAGTTCCAATCCATGCGCCCTTATAATTCATAGCTCCGTAAAAGTACATCTACCATCCTTGAACGGTTATTTCCTTTACCTCTTCATTAGGGAACCAATATTCATACCCTTCTCATTTAATCAGTCGTTGTGCTAGGAAAAAAATCCATGACACGCCCTTTAATCACTTTCTTGGAGATGTAATCGATGTCGAACTCAGTTAGTAGCACCAGCCACCTTCCCAACTTCACACCAGAGAAGGTCAGACTGCAGGTATCTTAATGGATTTTCCTTAGTGACTAATTGTATCTTGAAGGACTGGAAATAAGGCCATAATTTTCTAGAAGCTCACGCCACTATCAAGTAACTTTTCTCCACCTTTTGATAATGCGTCTCATAAGATAACTTCTTCTTACTAAGATAGTAGACCTCATGTTCGACCCCCGCATCATCTTCCTGATGAATGGTAATTATATCACTATTTCCCACTCATTTAACCTAATACTTTGTATAGTTTCTTGAGTTTTGTGAATATTTTGATGTGTTTTGTATTATTTTGTAGATAAATAAAGTTTCAGAACTCTCTGGAGGTGATTTGGGCCCAAAATAGTGAAAATTGGATAAAAGGGCATTTTCGTAATTCTATGCGTCGCGACGTGCAAGCCTGTGGCGTCGCGACGCCTAACATACACCAAGACTTGCTAACGTGCGCCGGGTCCACAAGTCAGAATCTGAGAAAAGTTTGACTTTGCAAACGTGTGCCATGCCACGTGTCACCATCACAACCGATCTGCTAACGTGCGCCGTGCCACGTGTCATCATCCTATAGTGCCGACCGTCGCCATTGCCACGTGTCGCCACATACCACTCCATGTGTCTGCCTCGTCATCATCCACATCATCAGTTGACCGAGTCAACGTGCCACATTATCGCCACGTCATCATCAGCCAATCACAGCGTGCCACGTGTCGCAATTCTATGTTGCCAACAGTCACTTTCGCCACGTGTCGCCACGTCAGCGCCAATTATTGATTCACATATCCGCAATTGACACGTGGCGATAAGAATCTGAAATCAGCCAATCAGAAGCCGCCACGTGTCGCAATAATTGAACTCCCAACCACCTTGCCACGTGTCACCTTATCCAGAATCTGAAGCGACGAACCAGAAGCTGCCACGTCAACAATGTCCCGCGTCGCGACGCAAGATGGGCGTCGTGACGCCAACCCCCTACTGACGCCTATAAATTCAGCTCGATTTCAGAATTCAAAACATGCATTCCTTGAGTTTTGTAAGGACTTTAAGGATTGCATCTTGTGTGTTTAAGTTTTTGTAATTTAAATTAAGCATTTTTACTTTTAGTATTTTCAATCATGCACTTTTACTTTTTGTAATAAAATTTTATTTATTTTTATTTATTTTTTTTATGTTCAGTAGTTAATTTACCGCTGGGGTAAAAGGTGAATCATTTATTATAATTATCTAGGTAACTCTCACTTAATTATAATTTATAAATTATAATTTAACCGGATTAATTAATGGCAGACTTTATTACCGCCTATATGGTCGGTCTAAATATAAATTACTTTACCGCCTATATGGCTGGTCTTTATGTGACAGATAATTACCGCCTATATGGCCGATGTAATTGGACTAAATGGATTACCGCCTATATGGCTGGTTTTAAATGTTTAACATTATTAATTCCTGAGAAAGCAGAACATAAAATAATTTATATATTATAATAAGTGAGATTCCTAGATAAGAAATATTAAATGTGGATCCTCTAACCCCATCATTTTATTTTATTATAGGGAAGTGATGAAACACAATATCCACACACTTAATAATTGATTTTCTTTTTATGGGTAATAATATAGTTTGTTTATTGAGTCTTAAGCTTAATGCTTATTGTTGTCTGATCACCAAAAAGATTGATGTGGTAAACTTAAAATGAACTAGACATAGGGATTTTAAGTTTCAGCCTTAGATTCAATAGCCCACGATCTTCCTTGAGGATAGATAACCCTTTAATAGATTTCCTTACAGGATAGACATATACCTGTCGGGCGGGGGTAGCCATAATTGGAACTTAATCTTAGTGAATCCAGGTAATTTGGTTGACATAGACATATGGTTCAATTGGATTATACTGGGTATTTACGTCTGACCATCGACAGAGGCTTTTGCATATTTTCGTGTTCCAAGTTACCAAACTAATTTATTACACATATATAAGAGAATCAATTCATCTTTATAATAATATTGTGTGGAGTCGTGATTGTTGGACAATTATGACCCATAACGTCACTATTTGTACAGATCATGGTGTTGTTGTACAAATTAACTATGTGACAAAGGAGATTGCACTCTTATCATTTGTGATTAGATCACCTAGATGTATAAATGATAGGAGGTCCCTATGATTTGTTCCTGGATTGAGAATAATATGAGACAGTATCAGTCCACGAAGGATAAATCGTTAAATATCCCTAGTCAGAGCATTGTCGAGATTGGACATCGATGAATGCGTAAAAGATTAGTATTACACTTGTACGCGTTGTGAGGGCACAACAACATAGTTCTCATATATTTGGGTATATGATACTCATGCAAGTGTAATAGGAGGTTGTGTTTTACAGATGGTACGGGAAACAGCTTCGCTCTGGATAGACCCCCTCGGAATTCCGTTGGTAGTATGACTATGTGTCTATGGAAATCCGAAATTAGGGTAGGTGTATTTGGTCTTAACCTGAGACTTGCACCGCTAACACTTGCGACAATCAATATACTTTGGTTGTGGTCGTCCAGGGCGTTAACAGGTTTTGTGTACGCCTATGCTGGGTATATTGAGAATCGTAGTGTGTTGGGTGTGATGTCAAGATGGAAGTGTCACTCCAGTCATATGGAGATGATGATCGCGCAGGGATATAAAACTGGTTCTCTAAAAAGGTTGCAACCGTCGGGATAATATGACTTGGTCATGATTATCCAATATTAAAGAGACTAGTTGCTCGTAATATGATATATGCTTCGTACGGGGCAGACATTGTACCAGCCCCAGGCCTTGCATGTGATCATCCGATACTGGACAGAAATATGCAATACTACGTATACTACGCCTGATACAGATCCTTTATTCCTGTAAGGATATTTCTGGAGAATTGGGTAGGCATGGCACTTTGCTAGAAGCCAACCTTGTCTTGTAAATCGGTATAAATGTAGTATGAGGTACTTACATGTTCGGATAGTCTGACGACCGAATTTACTGCCAACATATCCGGGGATCTCATGGGTCGCTTCCCAAAGATTCACCGATGACGTATGACTCGCACTTTTAATTAATCTGGGATTAATAAGATGAGAGAGAAAATTAATCTGGGATTAATTGCGGAGATATTTTATCTGGGATAAAATATCATTTAAAGAGAGATAACGATTAATTTAGAATTAATTCGTTAGCGATGTGAATAGTGACTTCGCTAGGCGTAATCATTTAATTGCGTCGCAACTGAAAATTCGTTAATTTGGAATTAGCAAACCCGAGCCCGAGATTATTTGCGAGCGCATTCGTATTTCGAATTCGAGTGCGGCACGCAAGTCAAATCAAGCGTCTAATCGCTAGTCGTATCAAGCGTCAAATCACTTGTCACTTTGAGTGATGTGACTTGACAACTTGTGATTGATGTGATTGAGTGATGTGTGTGGTTGGCATTTGTGGGCATTAATTGCCTTGACTTTTGGAACCAAAATTGTGTATTTGATTTTAGAAATCATTTACCAATTTCACTTAACACATTTATCTCTCTCTCTCCTCCATTCTCTTCATCTTTCTCACGCCCAAAGGGCTGTGTATTTTCTGGTTTCTGGTTCGCCAAAAACAGTGAATGAGGGAAGCAAGTGCTTGGTTTTTGTGGCAAAAATCAAGAGAGCTAGCACTCCGAGAGATATGCGAAGGTGATAGGGAAGTCCACCCATGAGCCGGGAATCAAATGACGAAGCTTGGAGCTTGGATTCTTGTTGATTGAAGGCCGAAAATAGTGAGGAAATCAGCTCACTGCCGAATGCAGTCCAAGGCAGAAAATGGATTTTTGTTGCCTCCCGCGTCGCTCAACCGATCGATGTGAGTATTCCGCAACTTCCTCGAATGTATTCACTTATGTGTCATGCTTGTTTATTCATCCTTGGGACCTTAGTAAACTCCAACAATGGTATCATGAGCAAGGAAAAGCATGAAAATTATTTAGGGTTAAAATTTGGGTAAATTGATTTTGAGCATGTTTAAATGAAATTGGATGATTTTGTATGCTTAATTGATGTTGAATTGAAGATTGATTGGATCAATTTCAAGAAATTGTGATTGGATCATTTTTTCCCCAAATTGTTGAGTTGGCCGAATAGGTTGAGCCCTATAATGTCTTGGGATTTTTGATCATTGGATGTGTTGGAAATCATTCGAGAATATGATTTAATGTCGATTGTGGAATTAATTGGATTGAATTCGAATCGGACATAAAATCCCCAAATTATCGAGAATGATATAGCATGTAATTGGGTTTGATTTTTGGTTAAAATGTGTTGGACATGTTTTAATGTAAATGGCATGATTAATTAGTGCTAATTGATGTTTTAGGAATGTTAATTGGATAATTAATTGTGTAATACACTTTGGTTAATTAAATATGAAATTTGGAATTTTTGTGTTTAATTAAATTGGGCCTATTTTGGAAATTGGGCTTGTTAAGTTGTTATTGGGCTAAATGGGCTTGCTAATACTAAGTTAGGTTTAGGCCAAATGGATTGAATCCAATTGGGCCCAAAACCGCCTCCATAAAGCCCAAATGCGACTAATGGACCTTTAAAGTTTAATTGGGCCTAAATTGATTTCTGGGCTTATGGGGTAATTCCCGGATTGGACTTTGGTTATTGGGTTCGACCCGAGTTGACCAAAAGTCCACGCCTTAAGAAATTAATTAGAAACCGATTGGACTTTAATTAAATTGACGTTGGACGTTAATCAGGCTTTGAGACCCGTAACGATTAAATTTGGAATTTAAGTCGTAAAAGGTTTATTAATAAAATGTAGT
The DNA here is from genome assembly GCA_019454045.1 of Zanthoxylum bungeanum. Taxonomy (NCBI): domain Eukaryota; kingdom Viridiplantae; phylum Streptophyta; class Magnoliopsida; order Sapindales; family Rutaceae; genus Zanthoxylum; species Zanthoxylum bungeanum. The sequence continues at coordinate 99,719 of SKCR01026036.1, read as the reverse complement.
ATTTAATTTGGAATTAAATAGTGAATTAGAATTAAATACAAATTGAATTGGATTTAATTGTGTAGTTTAATTTAATTCGAGAATTTGTACTTTGAGTACTTATTCGCAAAACGAGTTTGACTCGCGCAAAATCAAATCGTTGTTTGAACATTGGATGATCACTAATTATCAGATTAATTAATTTGATTAGATTGATTGATAACATGCTTGTGTGAATACATGGTTGCGATGCATGAATAATGTATATCGGATGGATATTAGATGGGTGGGCCAATTTTAGAAATTGTTGTAATAAATTTGATTTATTAATTGGACCTGCGTGTCCAGCCTTATTACCTCATTATTCTTTGTATTCTCTTCTCACCTATTCCCCTCAATGTAAATGTGGTTTCTTTAGAAGTGTAGTGTAACGGGTAGAAGTAATACATGTGCTAGCGGGAGAGAGAAAGGGAGAGATTTGATCTAGGATCAATTGTGTAAAGTATCCATCCGCATATCATTATTATTTATTTATACGCGCTTTATTATGTGTTTAGAATGCATATTTAAGGGTGTATTATGATGAGACCTTAACAAAGATAAAAAAATTGGTTGCCAATTTGCACGCGAAAAACCCTCAAACAATATTAAGCGTTTTTCCTTTCATTGAGTGATTCTCACTCAAGATCCGAGACTGGCATTGGCTTGTTGGCCAAAGTCAAGGCCTTTGTCCGTCAAAGATGTGTTTGAATCACGAGAGCTTTGTTCCATGTCAGTGTCTTGTCCAAGTTGTGGTTTGTTGGCCAAAGTCAAGACCACTTCTTGTCCATCGACATTGATTACGAAGCTTTCCATGGTCAATGGGTCGCGCTTAACTGGGATCACTAAGTTTGTTGTGCCAAAGCCAAGGCTTAGTTGATTCAGAGGAAAAAGGTTAGGTAATATATTGGATGTATTGGCATATATAAGATATATATTTCGGACTTGGATGTCCCCCTACCAGATCTAGGAATTGGATTGGATCTAATCGATCTTAGATATCTACCTAGTTAATTATCATACAATTTGTTGGCCAAAGTCAAGATTGTGTGATATTTAACGGGATCCTAGCCCACTAGGAAACACGGTTTCCCGAGTACTCGACAGAGGGTTAGAGGCTCGCCGAAAAATAGTGGGAGGCAAGAATTGAATTTGCAATATTCGTTTAATTACTTGCCATACGCGCTCAAACAAATATCATTCGTCAAATAAATTAAATGTTAGTTGGACTAATATTTAAATGTTGTTTTAATAAATAGTTGGACTATATTCAAACTATTCATTTATAGTTGATTTTATAATTAGATTATAGTAATCAATATAATTGATTTTAATCTATTAAATTATAGTTGATTAAATAGTTGGACTATTATAATTATTATAATAAATAGTACCTAAATCGTTGATTAAATAGTTGGACTATTAAAATCAAGATAAAATTGAAAGATTGACATTTAAAACATAATCCTAGGGAAAATGTATTTAAATGGTTTAATTTTCAAATTGGGAATAATATTTCAGGATGGTCCTGGAATCTAATAAGTTACTTTATTTAATAAAATAACATATTAGGCCTAAGCCCGGAGTTAAGCAAATAGTCGAGCATAATCTTTGGAAGATTTATGTAATGATAACTTTAGTACTTAATCCATTAAGCTTGTCGCAGTAGACTCCTTAATTTCTAAATCAGAACTAAGGATTAGATCCTTAAAGTATGATACTGAAATTGAAGGATCTTCATAAATCTATTTTTAGATTTTAGAAGTACTAAATTGTAATAAATAATTCTTGCAGAATTAATGACTATTCTCAAGGAGATAAAGTCAAACTTTGCAATTAGGCAAGTAGCGCAAGGCGCACCTTACTTCGATATTCTAGAAGGCCAAGGCTTGGCCAAAGGCTTCTGGAATGTGAAAAATGGCAAAGGCAAAATCATTATAATCTTCTGGGAAGATAAATGACATATCCCAAAATGTCTGCTCGATTGTGGCAAACGGGATCGCGGAAGCGTGACTGCCGTTTGGACAAAGCAGACATGAAGGAATTGAAGACCGGGCAAGGCTCTGACTTCAAATATGTTTGTCATAAATATATTCACTACTAGTATTAAAATTGGATTTTAGATACTTAGTGTGATATAAATATGTATTGATGTTCAGAATCTGTTTTGAACATGATACTGACTTCAATAGAGATTTATCTGCGAATTGGAAACGGGACGAAAGTCACTGTTTTAACCGTAGATACCTAAGTTTAGGAACTACCTTCGGGTGTGTACCTAAGTTTGGAAACTGTTATAATGTAACTAGTTTGACTAGATACATTATCTCTATATCAGTGTTTAACCCGCTGCGGGTGAACCTTTATATTCTAGAACACTAAAGTGTTTCATTATATAAAGATGATATTGAGATAAACACATTTGATGTGAATAACAGAATTTATGTTTTGAATATAAATAAAATCTCAAACATTAACATGACAAACAAATAGCTCAAACTGATTTGATCAGATGAAACATATTGTGGCATTGTAGTCTGGGACACAATTAAACAAGACTCGTATATCCACACTTTTGAAGAGTGGGTACTAGGACTGATTTGATTCCAATCAAATAAAGTCTACGAATCTAGTTTATTGGGCAATGTGCCTATAACACTATTTACTTGGTAAAAGTGTAAATGCCACTGATCTGTTAGCCCTAGTTCATAGTAAAGCAAGTGGGCCCATGTCTAGCTAGGCTAGATGTGGATATGAATATTTCGTGACCTTTACGGATGTGGCATCGCGTTATGGTTATGTGTTTCTTTTAGAACACAAATCGGAAACTTTTAAAGTTTCGACACGAAATAGACAAACAGATCGGCCATAGTATTAAACCGTCACGGTAAGACTGTAATGGAAAATACTTAAGCAATAAGTTTCTTATATACTTGAAAGAGTATAGTATTCTTTCAATGAGGACTTTTCCCGGAACACGTCAAAGTAACGGTGTGTCCGAACAGAGTAACCAAATTTTGTTGGACATGATAAGGTTAATCATGAGTCGCTCTGAGCTACCATTTCCTTCAACAGATAAGCATAAACAGTGCAAGAACTTATTTAGAATAAGGTTCTATAAAATCTATTAGACAGAATTCATATTAGATATGAACGGGAAAGAAACCGGGTTTCTAATTCCTGAAGATTTGGGATGCAAGACATATGTTTGGATGATACCAAACTAAAACCCAAATTGGATAAGTGCCAATTGTAGTTATCCTAGGGATACCAAAGTATTGTACTTATACAACTCACAAGAGAACAATTAGACTGTTGCTCACCATGCGTTTTTCCTAAGAGGAATACCGATATGCAGTGGTAAGTGGGAGGATAGTAAAACTCGATGAAAATCAGAGTAATACTATTCCAGGCATCGAATCCTAATGGAACACAAACAATTCATCAAGGATGAAACTATACCATAATCTTCAAATACACAAGAACCACGTATGTCGGAGAGAGTCAGAAAACAACCTGGCGTATGGGTTTCTGATCTCACCTCATAAAGATGTCTATCTTATTGAGGTATACCAACTGACTACGTATGTGGAAGTGATACAAGGTATCGACTCCTTATTATGACAAAGTGTCATGAGTCCGAAATGGATTCCATGTAAATCAACTATGTTTTGATACTAGTTGATGTACCGCAAGGCATTGTGCCTACTGGTACTTTATAAGTCTTCAAGGAAGACATACATGGATGGCAACATACCAACGTATAAAGCTAGGCTTTTAACGGAAATGTATCGTTATCAACATTGTGTTGATTACGATTCAACCTTTTACCTGTTGCCACGGTAAATCCATTTGGATAATGCTTGCTAACGCTGCATGTTTCATTTATGAAATATGACAGCTGAACGGGAAAATCGCTTTCCTGAAAAGGAAACCTTTTGGAGGATGTTTACAACATCCTGGCGGCTTTGTCGTACCAAAACTAGCAAACAAGGTTTGCGGGTTATTCGATCCATGTTTGGATTGAAGCAAGCATAGGTTCTTGGAATTATCGTTTTGATGTAATCATAATAGTTTATGATTTAATTCAAAACGAAAAAGATTCTTGTGTATATAAGAGGGTTAGTGGGAGCGCACTACAATGGTTGTCCTATAAAATAATGATAATATGTCATTTCTTGGAAATGATATTCCCATAATAAAATCGGCGAAAGCTTGGCTTTCAATAAAACTCTCCGAGAATTCGTACATTGAAAAATGTACGTGACCTGGTGTCTCATACGCTTTGAGCATATGGATTCACAATCAGGCCAATCCAAGTGATAGTCACTGGATTGATATTAAGAACATCCGTTAGTTTCTTAGAGAACTAAGGATGTTGTCTTAATCTGTGGAGATGGAAAACTTGAAGTGACTGGGATCACTACTGCAAGTTTCCTAAACCGATAAAGACGACTATAAGTCACAAACGGTACTATACAGTTTGAATAACGGTACAATGAGCTGGAAATCTTCCAAGCAAGATACTGTTACCGTATAAAAAATAAATGCGGGTTATTGCTGTAGCTGAGGCGGCAATAGAAGCCTTCTAGGTCGATAAACAAATCTAATTAGATTAGATATAATTATGTTAGCAGCTGAGCTAGGCTTGAGCACAGGCTAAAGAATTAATGGTCTCATCAACGATCTAGATACATACTTCGATATTCATCTGATTCGTTCGGATTATACATCGTGGCGATCTGATGATCGTATAAATCGCATCAGACGATAATCATGCAAATCTGCTGACGAAAGCCTTTCCTCAGTAATTTGAGCCAACCGTACATAGTTCGGGTGTTAGACACTCGAGTGACTGGCTATAGGCCAAGTGGGAGATTGTTGGATAATTATGACCCATAGCGTCACTATTTGTACAGATCATGGTGTTGTTGTACAAATTAACTATGTGACAAAGGAGATTGCACTTTTATCATTTGTGATTTGAACACCTAGATGTATAAATGATAGGAGGTCCCTATGATTTGTTCCTGGATTGAGAATGATATGAGACAATATCAGTCCACGAAGGATAAATCATTAAATATCCCTAGTCAGAGCATTGTTGAGATTGGACATCGATGAATGCGTAAAAGACTAGTATTACACTTGTGCGCGTTGTGAGGGCACAACAACATAGTTCTCATATATTTGGGTATAGGATACTCATGCAAGTGTAATAGTAGGTTATGTTTTACCGATGGTACGGGAAACAGCTTCGCTCTGGATAGACCCCATCGGAATTCCATTGGTAGTATGACTATGTGTCTATGGAAATCCGAAATCAGGGTAGGTATATTTGGTCTTAACCTGAGATTTGCACCGCTAACACTTGCGACAATCAATATACTTTGGTTGCGGTCGTCCAGGGCTTTAACAGGTTCTGTGTACGCCTATGCTGGGTATATTGAGAATCGTAGTGTGTTGGGTGTGATGTCAAGATGGAAGTGTCACTCCAGTCATATGGAGATGATGATCACGCAGGGATACAGAACTGGTTCTCTAAAAAGGTTGCAACCGTCGGGATAATATGACTTGGTCAAGATTATCCGATATTAAAGAGACTAGTTGCTCGTAATCCGATATATGCTTCGTACGGGGCAGACACTGTACCAGCCTCAGGCCTTGCATGTGATCATCCTGATACAAATCCTTTATTTCTGTAAGGATATTTCTGGAGAATTGGGTAGACATGACACTTTGCTAGAAGCCAACCTTGTCTTGTAAATAGGTATAAACGTAGTACGAGGTACTTACGTGTTCGGATAGTCCGACGACCGAATTTACTGCCAACATATCCGGGGATCTCATGGGTCGCTTCCCAAAGATTCACCGATGACGTAAGACTCACATTTTTAATTAATCTGGGATTAATAAGATGAGAGAGAAAAGTAATCTGGGATTAATTGTGGAGATATTTTATCTGGGATAAAATATCATTCAAAGAGAGATAAAGATTAATTTAGAATTAATCGGTAAATTAATATATTTGATATATTAAATGAAATTAGATTTCGATGCGGAATTAAAATTAGATTTTAATTCGGGCGAACGGATTAATTTAGAATTAATTCGTTAAAGACGTGAATAATGAGTTCGCTAGGCGTAATCATTTAATTGCGTCGCAACGGAAAATTCATTAATTTGGAATTAGCGAACCCGAGCCTGAGATTGTTTGTGAGCTCATTCGCATTTCGAATTTGAGTACGGCACGCAAGTCAAATCAAGCGTCAAATCGCTAGTCGCATCAAACGTCAAATCACTTGTCACTTTGAGTGATGTGACTTGACAACTTGTGATTGATGTGATTGAGTGATGTGTGTGGTTGGCATTTGTGGGCATTAATTTCCTTGACTTTTGGAACCAAAATTGTGTATTTGATTTTAGAAATCATTTACCAATTTCACTTAACACATTTATCTCTCTCTCTCCTCCATTCTCTTTATCTTTCTGACGCCCAAAGGGCTGTGTATTTTCTGGTTTCTGGTTCGCCAAAAATAGTGAATGAGGGAAGCAAGTGCTTGGTTTTTGTGGCAAAAATCAAGAGAGCTAGCACTCCGAGAGACATGCGAAGGTGATAGGGAAGTCCACCTATGAGTCGGGAATCAAATGACGAAGCTTGGAGCTTGGATTCTTGTTGATTGAAGGCCGAAAATAGTGAGGAAATTAGCTCACTGCCGAATGCAGTCCAAGGCAGAAAATGGATTTTTGTTGCCTCCCGCGTCGCTCAACCGATCGATGTGAGTATTCTGTGACTTCCTCGAATGTATTCACTTATGTTTCATGCTTGTTTATTGATCATTGGGACTTTAGTAAACTCCAACAATGATCCTAGATATTTGAGTCTTTTCTTTTATTTTCCTTAGTATTTTCTTTTGAGTCTGTTTTTATTTTAATTAGCAAATCCACATTGAACCAACTAAAAGCAATCAATTCCCTTCTCCCTATAATTAGATATATGTAAATAAATAGTATTAATAATTAATAACAACAGTAGGAATTAAGTCCTTGTGGGATTGATATTTTTAAACTTCACATAACAACGTGCGCTTGCGTTATACTTGTGTGTTTACGCCGGTCACTTCCTACACCAGCATCACTCCTATTGCATTAGGTTATACTGCCAGGTATAAGATTAATGGCTTCCCAGGTCTTGGAGGTTTCAAGACCGGTGGGTTAGTCAAGTATTTCTTGATTTTCTTGAAGGCTTCCTGACACTGTTCATTCCACTATACTGAGTAGCTTAAATGTGGGCTCATATATTAATATTAATTTGGCTATGAACAGGCTGATATATTGTATCTTCCCTAGAAAAGCCTTTACCTCATTCTCCATTTTTGGTGCGGGCATTTCTATTATTGCCTTAATCTTCCTTGGGTCCACCTCTGTTCCTTTATCTCCCACCGTATGTCCCATCAAATTACCACTCATGACCATGAACACACACTTATTTGGATTGAGCCTGAGGTTATACCTATCCACCATTTGAAGAAACTTCTCTAAGGCCATGAGCTACCCCTCCATTGTTTCCGACTTGACCATCATATCATCTACGTACACCTTGACTTCTTTATGCATTTGGTCATGGAATATGTTAGTGGCCATCCGTTGGTAGTGGCCTATGCATTTTTTTAATCCAAAGGTCATTACCTTATAACAATAAGTTTCTCATACTGTAATATAGGCCGTTTTGTGCTTATCTTTTTCTACCATGAAAATCTGATTGTATCCTTAGAAACCATATGTGAATGAGTACATGTCTGATTGGGCAGAACTGTCTACTAAGACATCTATGTGGGGTAGGGGAAAATCATCCATTAGACAAGCTTTATTGAGATCCTTATAGTCTATATGCATCCTAACACTTTCGTCTTTCTTTGATATTGCCAAGCCATTCTGGGTATTTCACCACTTCTAAGAAGCCTACCTCTACGTGTTTCTTTATTTCTTCTCTAATCTTTTCGGCTTATTCTGGCCCCATCCTCTGGAACTTTTGCTTCACAAGCCTCATGTTTGAGTACGTTGGTACCAAGTGCTGTGTTATACCCCTCTCTACTCCGGGTATATCTTTATAAGACCAGACAAATACTTTTGCATATTTTTTCAATATTTTCTCTATTTTTATCCTCTCGCAATTAGTATATTCTTAGGGTTTTCACATTTACCAAGGTTAAATGCATCAATTTTAGTGGAAATTATGTCAAATATGCTCATGTCATGTACGTGATAATGTATGCCAAAAGAAAAAAAAATAGAGTAAGCAAAATCATTCATTTTATTACTTTCTAATGCAAGATTACAATAGAATAGCTGGGGTACATAGAGGTCTTCATAGTCTTCTTATTGTCCAGTTCTTCCAGTGTCAACTCTTCTATTTTAAACAACTGCTCATCCCATGCTGCCATTAACTTTGTCTATGACTCGGCTACTTTTTCCTCCTTCTTGCTTTTTGCCACAAGACCTCATTTCCAACCCATTACATTTGCGAAAATCTCGAAGCCTGGAATGATAACCCCATTGACTTTACATGGCTTCGGAGTTCCTTCATATCTTTCCCTCACGAAGCAGTCCTCCAATTTCTTTCCTATTTTCTTTGAACCTCCCGCTTTTTCGTCTAAGCTATATCATATCCTTCTCTTGGTTGTCTATCCATTAAAATCATGCAACGTACTTACCCCATTGGCCCTGCTCCCCCAGTCCAATATTGGGTTTGTAATTCATATTTTTCATAATCAATGGGGTCCACTTTTTCCTTGAAAACTGTTACAACTTGATATCTTGTAAAGGGCTGCACCTCTAGGGCGGCTACTGTGTTGCCTGCTTTGGCCCCAATAGAGATTGTTTCCCCTTCGTGCAGGAATTTATTTATTTGATGAAGTACGGATGGTACTCCTCCATGCTTGTGGAACCAGGGTTTGCCTAAGAAAAGTACAAAGGTGTCTAGGATATTCAGTATTGTAAATTCTACTTTATCCTTGATAAGGCCCACCTAGACCATGGCTGCAAAAGTTCCTTCTACTCATCGTTTACTGTCATCATAGGCCTTTATGGTCACGTCAGAGAAACTCAATTATTCGGGTCGAATGCCTAGTGTTGGAAATATCTTCAGCGGACAAACATTGATAGAGGACCCATCGTCTATCATTACACACGAGGTCTTCTTTCCCATGACTTCTACACTAATGAAAAGTGGACAGTTGTGACTCTTTCCCTCTATCGGGAGTTATTCTTTAGTAAAAGTGATAACTTGCTTCTTCTCTTCTTAGACGAACTTTATAACCGTAGTTGGGTCTTTGTCAGCTGGTACCATGATTTTTATCAAGGCTTCAACCATGGCTCTCCTATGCTATTGGGATGAACATAGCAACTCCCATATACTGACTTGGGCCCATGTCTTCTTCAACTGCAGGAGTAAGGTATTCTCTTCATTTTCCATTCTTTCTCTTCTCAATTCTCTTCCTTCTCTCCCCGTTTTCTTTTCTAGGAGCATCATTGTAAAATCGATCGTTCATTGTCATATTTTTTACTTCTTCCTCATCACTACTCGAGAAATCCTCCCAAAATCCATCATTTTTTCCTTCTCCCTTCTCACTATCGTTTTTGTCATATATTCTCATGATGTAGGCTTATTGATAGAAGGATTGTAAGATATATTCTTAAGGTAGGCCTGAGTTGATCAGGTAGTTTGGTGGTGGTTGATAAGTGTGGTTTATACCCACTTATTCAGACATTCTTAACTTACTATTTTATTAGATTTCATGTCATTTAATGTATTTTATAGTTTTTTTTTTATGTTTGATTGGTAGGAAATATTAGAACATGGATCTTGGAGTAATTGGACTTGTTTTGGGACCTTATGGATGTATCGGAAGCACTCGGGAAAGCAAAAAACGTAGAAAACACTCATCTTGAAAAATGGGGTGGCGTTGAGGTGCCACTTTTGGCATCATAGCACCCCCTCAGGATGCTAACATAGAATTTCCCGAGAGATTGGCATCGCAACGCTACTGCTGACTCCCAGAATCATCAGTTTTCAGTATTCTACGCGCACAAGGACTCCAAGACTTACCTATAAATATGGAGGCTCATCCAAAACCCTAGAGGAGAGAATAATACACAACTCAAGAGTTCTAACACATATTTTAGAGAGATCCAAAAAGGAATATTGAAGAGTGACAAGAGAAGACGAAGACGGTGACGTCCGAAGACGAAGGGATTTGATTCGGGTTTAATCTTCTAGTTTCATTGTTTTTATATTTAGTTATGAACTAATTCTATTGTTCTAAAGGATGACGTAACCTATGCTTGAACCTATGTGTTGATTGCTAATTTAATTGTTATGAAGTTTTATTTCAGTTTATTTATATTCTCTTGTGTTTAATGCTTCTAGTTTGTTGGCCACAAATTGAGATGATGCATGCTTAGAATCTATCGCTCGGGAGAATGGATTTTGAATAGGATCTAGAGAATATAACTTAGGAGATCTGTAGAGTTTGAGAGAATCTATAATCCCTTTTAACTCGTTAACAAATAATCACAGAACGTAATGAATTGTTAATTACTAGATTTTTATAGGGATATTGAAGTCAGTAATTGATAATATATTCACTCGGCACTCGGGAGAGGGAGTTAGAATAATTTAGAATTCTTGACTTATAATCTCAGAAAGTGAATAATAGTTGATTGGCATAACAAGTACAAATGGGATAGCTAGGTGAAATCAGACTCTAGAATCTCTATTATGTTGGTTCTTCAAATCAAACATTTTAATATCTTGTTCTTTAGTTTTTATTTTTACGTTTAGTTTAATCTAAATTGCTTTCTAAATAAAGTTAAGTTTATCAATTATAGTACTTATTTAGAATTTGATTACAATCCATGTGGGTTCTGTTGGGAAGCGGCCGTGAGTACGCAACAGAAAATAAAAATTATTATGCCGCTTTCCCTTTGCTCAAGACCCAGTTGTTTTTATTATTCTACAAGCCTAAGCATGTTACTATATATTCTAAGCATAAAAACACATAAAACATGCAAAGAACATAAACCTAAACATGCTAACTATCATAAGAACTCTAATTAAAATAAAGGAGGAAAAAGACTTACTTGAACCGAAGACTCATCCAGTCCTCCCTCCAATCTACAAGATTTTCTCGAACTCAGCAAGCTCTTTCACGTTCCAAAGAGCCACCCAAGTGTGTGGCCTCCAAAGATGCACACCAAAGCCAAAACTCAACGGCAAGACTACGCCTTGAGTGCACATGTATTTTGCCCTTGGTGCTAGCCTAGGCAAATACCTCAAAATTTTTAACTTGAGGTTCATCTAGTCAATAAGACTTAAGGATCCTCTAAATCAGTGGCTTACTCTTAAACCTTAGAGTTGCTCACTTATATAAACCTAAGATATGCAAGGTTTGGTGCAAAAAATTGTGAAGAATTCTTTGGGTTTATATAGCGCTCCAAAGACAACAAAATTAATTAAGAATCCGATGTGCGATAAAAGCTAATTTAATCTAAGCCATTGGATCTTAATTTATTGGTTTAATGAGATTATAAAACCCTAATAAGAGTTTGGGCCGAATTGGAATTCAAAACAAATAAAAAAAAAATACTATTCATGTCACTATTCATGTGAATAGTAATTTTTTTAAAATTCCAATTCCCAAAGTGCCCCTATCGTCATTTACCAATCCCTAAGCCACTATGGAACCTCATAAAAGATATGTTCAATAATTAAACACATTGAACCATTTATGAACAATTCCTACAACAATCATATATGTTGTTATATTTGTACTGTGCACTGTTAACCATTGATTTCGACTTTGTTGTGTGTGACCTTTTGGGTTCCCCTCAAGTTGGACATGAAATGAATCGTGATAATTTAATCGAACATAAATTATCCTCCGATCAGATGGTCGTTCGATTTAAATGACCAAGGTTGACATCTAGCAATATGCCAAGCCCCCAAATGAGAAGGAAAGATATATATACCCATTTTGTATGCGATTTACATATGATACGGTCTATCGCCTCAATGTATCCCCCCTATTGACCTAGGGTACAGAAAATGTCTACCCATATGGTCAAAGGTATGATGTTGATAGTGTCATGAATCGTGGTAACCCAATAATCTCACATGATTCTTTCGTTGTGGCCACAGTCTCAAGCACTGATCACATATATCAACCCACGAACTGGAATACTACTCTTATAAGAAAATATTATCCGAGAGAGTGGCGATTCTCTGTTGTATCTTTACAAATTTCATGTGTTTCAATAAATGACCCAATCATACCCTTATGACCGGATCTTTTGAACCGGGAAGGAGAATGTCAAAGTTATTTAATCCACACATAAGATTGTATAGACCTCAAGTCTAAGGATTAGTCATATAATCGATACATGAAAGTTCTCACAGACACATGGGATAAACACTCCATATGAAAACTTTCGGCGGTTAGTTCGATGGACACGAGCAACTCATGCATCCATGTGATACACCAAGCGAACGGATCTCCACTACTAGCCTATGAGATCGGCTATCCCACTTAAGGCCGGATCATATCATCATGCTAGTCTCTCCGCTTTGTGAACTCCCAGATTATTCACAAAACTATGAATATGAACATTTAATAGTAATGATTATCATAAGGCGTGGAAGCCATCGTCTTATTACTCCAAGGGCTTTATTACAGTGTTGATGATTCATATAAGTTATGTAAGACACGTATAATGAATTTTTCCATTTTATTAATTAATGAAAATATTACAAATACATGTACATATAGCCATCCATAAGTTGGGTATAGGGCATATCCCTAACAATCTCCCACTTGCACTATAGCCAACTAGTATGAATCTGGACACCATACTCTCGGGTGTGTCTATCATACTTTTGTTGAGTCAGCCATTTAGTCAGAGAATCTGCAAGATTATCTTCTGTGGGTATAATCTCTCAATAATCTCCCTGATGAGATGAAATCGCCTGAGTATATGCTTTGATTTATGGTGGGACCTTGGTTCCTTTGATTGAGAAATGGCGCCCATGTTGTCACAGTACATCGTGACGCCATTCTTTATCGCGGGAAGTATTTCCAGCTCCGTGATGAACTTCTTTATCCAGACTGCTTCTTTAGCTGCCTTAGATGCTGTAATATACTCGGCTTCAGTGGTGGAGTACGCTATAGTTGACTGCTTTGAGCTTTTCCAACTTACAGCACCGCCATTTAAAGTAAACAGATATCCTATTTGCGATATGCTGTCATCCCTATCAGTTTGAGAGTTCGCATCACAGTAACCAATGACTTTCATCTCAGAACAATCTTCATATGTCAAAAACACATCCTTAGTTCTTCTCAGATACTTGAGGATTGTTTTGACAGCTGCCCAGTGTGGCTCACCAGGATTTGCCCGATACCTGCTCGTTATGATAAGAGCATAAGAGACATCAGGTCTTGTACATAGCATGACGTACATGATCGATCCTATTGTTGAAGCATAAGGGATCATACTCATACGCTCTCTATCTGAAGGAGTATGTGGACATTGCTCTTTAGATAATTTGATTCCATGACAAATAGGTAAATTACCTCTTTTGGAATCTTCCATTTTGAATCTTTTCAAAACTTTATCTATGTACGTAGATTGAGAAAGTCCTAACAACCTCTTAGATCTATTACGGTAGATCTTAATGCCGAGGATATAGGCTGCTTCTCCCAAATCTTTCATGGAGAAATTCTGAGATAACCATTGCTTGGTGGCTTGCATCATGGGAATATCATTCCCGATGATTAATATGTCATCGACATATAATATAAGAAATACAACAACACTCCCATTATTTTTCCTGTAAACACAAGGCTCGTCTACATTTTTGATGAAGTCAAATTCTTTTATTATCTCATCAAATCGTATATTCCAACTTCTGGAGGCTTGCATGAGTCCATAAATGGATCGTTTAAGCTTGCATACTTTATTATGATCATCCTTAGATGCAAACCCCTCAGGTTGTGTCATATAGACTTCCTCTACGAGGTTCCCATTAAGGAAAGCTGTTTTGACATCCATCTGCCAAATTTCATAATCAAAGTGTGTAGCTAGTGCCAGTAAAATTCGAATGGACTTTATCATTGTAACAGGCGAGAAGGTTTCATCATAGTCAATTCCTTGGATTTGTCTATAACCTTTCACCACCAACCTAGCCTTATAGGTTTGGATATTGCCTTCTGCATCAGTTTTACGCATGTAAATCCACTTACAGCCTATGGGTTTTATCCCTTCAGGTGAATCTACCAAGTCTCAGACTTGATTCTGATACATATAGTCTATTTCGGATTTCATGGCCTCAAGCCACTTGACTGAATATATGTCACTCATTGCTTCATCATAACTGGTGGGATCGTCATTATCAATGACCTAATCATGTTCCTCACCAATATGGAAACCATATCTTTCAGGCTCATGTCTTTCCCTACTTGACCTTCTGAGTTCATAACCTTGTGGTTGTTCCGTCGTTGCCCTTTTGAGGGGCATGGGGTTTAGTTCTATGTTATTTTGTTCTTCTCATACCTCATCGAGGTCAAGTCTACTCCCACTATATTTCTTGCGAAGGAATTCATTCTCTAGAAATTTAGCATTTCGTGAGATAAATGTTCTTTGTTCATTTGGGACGTAGAACACGTATGCTCTTGAGTTCAAGGCATATCATACAAACTTACATTTAACTGCCATATCATCCAATTTGTTAGTTTGTGTGAGCTTGACATATGCGTCATATCCCCAAACTCTTAGATAACTAAGACTGGGACGTTTCCCAGACCATAACTCATATGGTGTTTAACTAATAGTCTTGGAAAGGAACTTGGTTTAGTAGTAGTATTGTAGTTTCTAAAGCAAGACCCCAAAATAAAAGAGGTAGATCCGTGCCTGGCATCATTGATCGGACCATATCTAATAATGTCCGATTTCTCCTTTCGGAGACCCCATTATGCTGTGGAGTTCCCGGAGGAGTCCACTGGGAAACAATGCCATTTTTCTCTCAAGTAATCTTGAAATTCGTTGCTTAAGTATTCACCACTTCGGTCAGACCTTAGTGACTTAATACTTTTATTAAGCTGGTTTTCTACTTCAGCCTTGAAGTCTTTGAATTTCTCAAAGGCTTCAGATTTGTACCTCATAAGGTACACATAGCCATATCGTGAATAATCATTGATAAAGGTAATGAAGTAGGAGAATCCACCTCTAGCGGTGACTGACATGGTCCGCATACATCAGAGTGTATGAGTTCTAATGTCTCCGCTGCACGCTGTCATTTACCTTTGAAGGGTAATTTGGTTATTTTACCAAGTAAACAAGACTCACAAGTTCCATAAGGTTTATATTTGAAGGGTTGAAATACCCATCCTTATGTAGCTTAGTTAATCTTGTTTCATTGATATGACCTAAGCGACTGTGCCATAAAAGTGATTCATTGAGATTATTCGAGTTAACGTTGTATATATTAGAGGTTGAACATTCTTTGTTAGTTTGTAAGACATATATACCATTATTCAAAATACCATCTCCATATTTTATTTCATTGAAATAAATAGAACATTTATTATAACTTATTAGGCATGAAAAGCCTTTATTACATAGAGAAGAAATTGAAATGATGTTCTTTACTAGAGAAGGTACATAAACACAATCTTCTAAGTTTAAAACTCAACCATTCGCCAAAACTAATGAATAAGTCCACAAGCACAATGCAGCCAAGTTGCTCCATTACCCATGCGTAAATCAACCTCCCCATGACGGAGTCTCCTACTGTTTCTCAGGCCCTGAACATTGTTACATAAGTGAGTCCCACAACCGATGTCAAGTACCCAAGTAGAAGGTTCAGAGTTTTGAGAATATAGTTCAATCATATACAACATACCTGAAGCATTGGGCTTCTTGGCCTATTGGGCTTCCCTATCTTCCTTGGCTTTCAAGATCTACAGTCTTTCTTCCAATGACCATTCTTTCCACAAAAGAAACATTTCCCATTTCCCTTTTTCTTCTCCACCTTACCATTGAGCTTTAGGTGATCTGGAGCCTTAGCTTTTCCCTTATTTTTCTTCGGGCCTCGTGGCTTCAGGTCCGTACCCGTAAGCATGACGGAGGTTTTAAGCTCCGATTTCAAGTCATTCTCTACTTGCTTTATCAGATTGTGCAATTCTGCTAAAGTAGCTTCTTTATCAGACAGATGAAACTGCATAATAAAGTTAGAGAATTCTTTTGGTAAGGATTGAAGAATTAGATCGTGACCTATCTCATGATCCATGATGAACCCGAGGTTGGCCAATTTTTCAATGTGGCCAATCATCTTAAGCACATGTCCACTAACAGATCATTTCTTATACCTTGTTTGGAATAAGGCACATGACACTTGGAATCTCACGGTATGAACGGAAGTTGCATACAACTCCTTCAAGTGAAAGATGATGGTTTTAGCATCCATATCTTTGTGAGCTTTCTAAAGTTCGTCCGACATAGAGCCAAGCATTATGCAAACTGCTTGCTCATCATCATCGACGTGTTTCTTCCAAGCATCAAATGTATCTTGGTCAGCATCTTCTGTGGGTTCATGGGGAAATGGTCTTTCAAGAACATAGAAAATATTTTCTTGTCGTAAGACAATTTTAAGGTTTCTAAACCAATCATTGTAGTTGTCCTCTTTGAGCTTATGCTCATCAAGGATGGAACGAAATGATACTCTGTTTTTCATTTGAATATTTGTGAAATATTTTAACCCACCTGTTAAGAGAAAATATTAAAATTAGGAATATGTTTTCATTAATGTTTCATAATAACATGGGTTTTTAATTTTATGAAGTTGCTCCTACTCAATTGTTTTAAAATTTTAAGCAAATCGCATCAACCCCAATATGATGGATTTTTTGTGGGCAATGATCCATTATCATCATTTCATAACTTCGACTAGGCCGATCATTATAAAATACGATAATTAGGTAGGTTCCCAACCAATTTATGATATAAATCACAATTCCTTGATCATTGGGTTGGGCAATCAAACATGCCATTGCTTATGCTAGTCCTTGTGGACATCCAATCTTTGCCACTAAGTTATAAGACCACGCCTAAGGGTCGCTGCGTCTTATGACTCAGAAAAGTCAAACCATTGTCAATAGTACGATTTAGGGACAAATTGGTATTGTTCAGTCTGGTAAAGCCTAGTCCTGTCAATAGAGTTTAAGCCCTTTGGGTCTATACTTTACAATGGGAGGCAAATTTTAGACTTAAATTATTATTGAGGATTTTAGCAAGTTTAAGTGAATAACTATCAAATGGATTCCTCCATTGAAAATTCCCCAGAGGGAGGGTGGAGCGAACTCTCTTAAATACTCTTACCTCTTAGGCTCTTATTGCCTTGGTGACAGGAATAAATAATAGATCCTCCAAATTAGTGCAACACTTTAAATATGCTTTAAGGTAAGCTTTGAGTAAATGATTATCTAGATGTCTTCACAGCTTTTCCTTTTGGCTATAAAAAGGTAGTGAGTGAATGAAGACACCAAATCATTATCTAACTCTAGTAATACCTTTGGTTAAATTAACTTTAGTTTGGAAAGTTTTATTAACCCCTTGGTCCCAACCCACTTGTATCTTTTATAATGTCTTTTATTATAAACAAGTTATTTATATTTATTAGCCTTAAAGGTAATAAATCTCTAAGTTCATCACGAAATAATTAATTAGCTAAAGGATAAGCAATATACTCTTTATTTCTTAGAAAGTCTCTAGATGCTTGCACCCTAAAATAATCATGCCAATTCTAATCATACATAGAATCATCAACATATGAGTTTTAATATGTTGGAATTATTTCTGGCATTAAATAACTTTGATTAATATTTAATTATGATATTGCATTTTATTTTATTCAAATAAATTTACTATTCATGTTTTTCTGCAGACACGTGAACTTTAAATGCAATTTCATAATTCAAATCTTAACGACATCATGCAAAACTTGTGTCTAAAATTAAGTTCAGGGTGTTAGCTTTCAACGAGCTTTTAAACAACCAATTTCGAGTTCAAACGAGTGAGAACTAATCAAAACAAAAACGGCACGCTGATACCACTGTTGGGAAGCGGCTGCGAGTGCGCAGCGGAAAATAAAAATTTATGATGTCGCTTTCCCTTTGTCCAAGACCCATTTGTTTTGATTATTCTTCAAGCCTAGGCATATTACTATATATTCTAAGCATAAAAACTCATAAAACATGCAAAGAACATAAACCTAAACATGCTAACTATCATAAGAACTCTAATTAAAATAAAAGAAGAAAAAGACTTACTTGAACCGAAGACTCCTCCAGTCCTCCCTCCAATCTACAAGATTTTCTTGAAATCAGCAAGCTCTTTCACGTTCCAAAGAGCCACCCAAGTGTGTGGCCTTCAAAGATGCAAATACCAAAGCCAAAACTCAACGGCAAGACTACGCCTTGAGTGCACATGTATTTTGCCATTGGTGCTAGCCTAGGCAAATACCTCAAAACTTTTAACTTGAGGTTCCTCTAGTCAATAAGAATTAAGGATCCTCTAAATCAGTGGCTTACTCTTAAACTTTAGAGTTGCTCACTTATATAAACCCAAGATATGAAAGGTTTGGTGCAAAAATTTGTGAAGAATTCTTTGGGTTTATATAGTGCTCCAAAGACAACAAAATTAATTAAGAATCCGATGTGGGATAAAAGCTAATTTAATCTTAGCCATTGGATCTTAATTTAGTGTTTTAATGAGATTATAAAACCCTAATAAGAGTTTGGGCCGAATTGGAATTCAAAACAAATAAATTTTTTTTACTATTCATGTCACTATTCATATGAATAGTAATTTTTTTTAATTCCAATTCCCAAAGTGCCCATATCATCATTCACCAATCCCTAAGCCAATATGGAACCTCATAAATGATATGTTCAATAATTAAAGACATTGAACCATTTATGAACAATTCCTACAGCAATCATATATGTTGTTATATTTGTACTGTGCACTGTTAACCATTGATTTCGACTTTGTTGTGTGTGACCTTTTGGGTTCCCCTCAAGTTGGACATGAAATGAATCGTGATAATTTAATCGAACATAAATTATCCTCCGATCAAATGGTCGTTCGATTTCAATGACCAAGGTTGACATCTAGCAACATGCTAAGACCCCTAAATGAGAAGGAAATATATATATACCCATTATGTATGCGATTTACATATGATACGTTCCCTCGCCTCACTGTATCCCCACCTATTGACCTATGGTACAGAAAGTGTCTACCAATATGGTCAAATGTATGATGTTGATAGTGTCATGAATCGTGCTAACCCAAGAATCTCACATGATTCTTCCGCTGTGGCCACAGTCTCAAGCACTGATCACACATATCAACCCGCGAACTAGAATACTACTCTTATAAGAAAATATTATCCGAGAGAGTGGCGATTCTCTGTTGTATCTTTACAAACTTCATGTGTTTCAATAAATGACCCAATCATACCCTTATGACCGGATCTTTTGAACCGGGGAAGGAGAATGTCAAAGTTATTTAATCCACACATAAGATTGTAAAGACCTTAAGTCTAAGGATTAGTCATATAATCGATACATGAAAGTTCTCACAGACACATGGGATAAACACTCCATATGAAAACTTTCGGCGGTCAGTTCGATGGACACGAGCAACTCATGCATCTATGTGATACACCAAGTGGACGGATCTCCACTACTAGCCTATAAGATCGACTATCCCACTTAAGGGCGGATCATATCATCATGCTAGTCTCTCTCGCTCCGCTTTGTGAACGCCCAGATTATTCACAAAACTATGACTAGGAACATTTAAGAGTAATGATTCTCATAAGGCGTAGAAGCCATCGTCTTATTACTCCAAGGGCTTTATTACAATGTTGATGATTTATATAAGTTATGTAAGACACGTATAATGAAATTGCCATTTTATTAATTAATGAAAATATTACAAATACATGTACATATAGCCCATCCACAAGTTAGGTATAGGGCATATCCCTAACAGGTTCGACACTCTACTTATCATTTACTAAAACTTGACATCGTATACTTACAACACGATAATCTCGCAATAAGTTGTTGGCACCGTTTCTGGGGATTGTTGATCTAATTCAAATTAATACTATTACCAAATAACCTTAGCTTTAATTTAGATTTTTATTTTTTATTTTTTATTTTTTTATTTATCATAGTTATTTTCGTTTTTGTTATAGTAATTTTTCTTGTCTTTCTGTGCTTCAGTGAATGCGAAGATCCACAAGTCTTGACTCGCTTTTGATTGATCCTGAAATAGAAAAAATAACGAGGAGACTAAGGAAAGAAAGGAAAATTGAAAAAGAAGCAATGACCACTGAAAACATAGAGAACAACCCACGCCAGGTGGCATTCCGAGATCACTTTAAGCCAGTCGTTGATGATAACTACTCTGCGATTGCGCACCCACCAATCAATGCCAACAATTTTGAGCTGAAACTTGCATTGATCAATATGGTGCAAAAGAACTAGTTTGGGGGTTCAGCTGTAGAGTATCCAAATTTTCATTTAAGAATGTTATTGGAGATGACGGATACCATAAAGATGAATGGCGTGACTAATGAGACCATCATGCTATGCTTATTCCTATTCTCTTTAAGGGATAAAGAGAGGGGTTGGCTGCAATCTATACCAATGGGGAGCATCATGACATGGTAGGATATGGCTACAACATTTCCTGCGAGGTTATTTCCACCAGCTAAATCAGCCCCTCTGAGAACAGAAATTAGCATATTTAAGCAGTTGGAGACTGAGAACCTATATGAGGTGTAAGAGCACTTTAAAGATCTACTTAGAAGATGCCCACAACATAATTTCAAAGACTGGGTTCAGATTCAATTATTCAATAATGGTTTGAATGGTCCAAATAGGACTATGGTCGATGCGGCTGTTGGCAGAACCCTATTCAAGAAATCGGCAGAAAATGCCTATGCTCTACTAGAGGAGATGGCCATTAATAATTTCCAATGGCCAAGTGAATGCTCTATCATGACTAAAATGGCTGGTATATATGAGGTAGATCCTATTATTACACTTACAGCCCAAGTGTCATCCCCTCACGACTTATCTAGAGCATTGACCAATCAACATGGTCAACCATCTATTGAAACTGCTGCTGCTAATAGAATGATCTTACCTGACGGGGGATATAAGCAAGTCCAATATGTGAATAATCGAAACTTCAACAACTATAGAGGCAATCCTATGCCTAACTATTATCATCTGAACTTGTCTAATGCCAATACAGAGAATGTCTTATAACCTTCTTCTGACTTCAACAACCAAAGATCAGAGCAAAAACCTTCCCTAGAAGACCTCATGAGCACGTTTGTTGCTAAAACTTCAGAGAGGTTTGAGAAGAATGAGTCGAGGCTTAATAATATTGAGATGCACATGGGTAATATCGGAGCAACAATGAAGTCCTTAGAAGTGTAGATTGGACAGATTGCTTCTTCTATGGCTAATAAGAAAGGAGTGTTTCCTAATAACACTGAGGTCAACCCTAAAAAGCAGTGTCAAGCCATAACCTTCAAGAGCGAAAAAGAGATTGAAGATACCTCTGAGGACCAAGGTAGTCAACATAAAGAAGCAGCAATTCAAGAGGAAGCAATAAGGAAAGAATATAATAATACAACAGCTCATCCATATAAGCCACCGCTCGTTCCAAAGACACATTTGGCATACCCTCAGCGCTTTCAAAGGAAGAGATTGGATGATCAGTTTGCCCAATTTCTTGACATCTTCAAAAATATCCATATCATTATCCCTTTTGCATATGCTTTGGAACATATGCCTAATTATGTGAAGTTTATAAAGGAGATGATGTCCAAGAAGAGGAAGTTGGAACTCACAGAGGAGTGCAATGCCATTATACATAAGAAACTTCCTCCGAAACTGAAGTATCCTGGCAGCTTTACCATACCATGCACTATTAGGAATCAATATGTTGGTAAGACGCTATGCGATTTGGGTGCTACTATCAATCTCATGCCCTTATCCATTTACAAATGGTTGGGCATTGGTGAGACAAAGCCAACCATAATCACATTGCAATTAGCAAATAGATCCCTCACCCACCCGAGTGGAATAGTAGAGGACGTATTGGTTAAAGTGGATAAGTTTTATTTTCATGCTGACTTCCTTG
Organism: Zanthoxylum bungeanum; assembly: GCA_019454045.1. Classification (NCBI taxonomy): domain Eukaryota; kingdom Viridiplantae; phylum Streptophyta; class Magnoliopsida; order Sapindales; family Rutaceae; genus Zanthoxylum; species Zanthoxylum bungeanum. The sequence continues at coordinate 77,417 of SKCR01026036.1, read as the reverse complement.
TTCTTGATATGGAAGAGGATCATGACATCCCAATTATCATTGGGAGACCTTTATTGGCATCTGGAAGAGCGATCATCGATGTGCTGAAATGTGAATTGAAAATGAGAGTTCAAGATGAAGAAGTCACCTTTAGTGTTTTCAGAGCCATGCCAAGTCCTCAAGGTGATAAAAAATGTAACAGGTTAGACATTGTAGAGAAGGGAGTTGCAAGGGACAATGGAAATGGGTTAGGTGTATCTCTATGTACTCAAGCCAACCTACAAGGTGAACCCATAATTAAGCCAAACAAAGAAGATTCTCCGCAGAAAGAAGTGCAATTGATCCTAAAGCATCACAAAAAAAGGAAAAGAAGAGTCAGTGCTCACCTAAAGATGATCCATGGGAAGCTCAAAATATGGTCGAGCCAATTTTACCACATGTATAGTCAAAAATTTCAACCATCAATAGATCTTGGAGTACCATCCATGGATAAACTGCCACAGCCAGCCAAGAAATCTTTTCATGTCATAACAACCGGTAGATACAAAAAAATATGGAAAATGAGACTACCCGGTCCGCTACATTGAAGCCACCATGACCATTTGAGTGGTTGAGTCTGGCTGAAGATGCTAAACTTAGTGCTAGCGGGAAAACAACCCTTGAATTTTTTTATTTTTCTTTTATTTACTTTAGTTTTATTTTATTGTGTACTATTTGTTTGTTTATTAATTTGCATGTGTATTTATGCAGGTAATAGAGCAACATACAAAGCCCGCACAACCAAATTCTGACCAGTAGGAGTCTGATCAACTCCATGCATGGTAGTGTTGTTCCTTACTTTTGTTTCTTTATGTTCATCTTACATTGAGGACAATGCAAGGTTTAAGTTTGTGGGTGTGTGCATGTAGTGATAGTACCCATGGGCGAGTGTTAGGACCTTCATGAGGAGAAATGCTACCTTAAAGAGTATGTGTGTTGAAAAAAATGAAAAAAAAAATGAAATGAAGAAAAAAATCGTACCATACTGAGTAAAGAAAGACAATTACAGAGTACCTTTGATATATCTAGGTTGGTTTGACCCATCGGATCTCAATTTTTGAGATGAAATCATTGAGTTGGCTTACTTAGGAGTCGAGCTGTGAAAGAACCTTTACACTCACATACTGTGAGTCTAGCTTAGATGATTTATTGAAGAACTTGGATTTGAGTTGCATTGAGTACTTTGAATGTTCTCTGATTTCATTGGTAGACATTCTTTAAGGATAATATTATGTGTAACTATCGGGACTATTTTCTTTGCTTTTATATTTTGCATGTGTGTGAATGACGTCTGTGGGTTTCATCGTTGTAAGCCTTCACGAGACTATAACTCGTCCACTAGGGTCACCTAAGGGTTTAAAGGCTTGTTGTATACGCTAAATGAAATCGTGATCCCTACGAAAGTGGCCTAGTTAATTTAGTTAATTTTGTTTGTTTATTTTCATTTAGTTTTTATTTAGTCTTTTGCTCGGGACTAACAAAATCTTAAGTTTGGGGGTGTTTGAAAAGTGTGGTTTATACCCACTTATTCAAGCATTTTTAGCTTACTATTTTATTAGGTTTCATGTTATTTAATGTATTTTATAGTTTTTTTTTTATGTTTGATTGATAGAAAGCATTTAAACATGGATCTTGGAGCAATTGGACTTATTTTGGGACCTTATGGACGCATCAGAAGCATACGGGAAAGTAGAAAATACAGAAAACACTCATCCTGCAAAATGAGGTGGTGTTGCGGTGCCATTTTTGACGTCGCGGTGCCCCCTCGGGATGCCAATATAGAATTTCCTGAGATATTGGCGTTGCGACGCCGGACGCTATGGCTGACTTATAGAATCATCAGTTTTCAGTATTTTACTCGCACAAGCACTCCAAGACTTCTTTATAAATATAGAGGCTCGTACCCTAAAGGAGAGAATAATACTCAACTCAAGATTTCTAACACATATTTTAGAGAGATCCGAAGACGAACATTGAAGAGCGACATGAGGAGACAAAGTCGGTGAAGTCCGAAGATGAAAAGATTCGATTCGAATTTAATCTTCTAGTTTCTTTCTTCGAACTCTAATGATTTCTAATATGTTCATGACCATAGTTTCATTGTTTTTATATTAGTCATGAACTAATTTTATTGTTATAGAGGATGATGTAATCTATACTTGAACTTATGTGTTGATTACCAATTTAATTGTTATGAAGTTTTATTTCAGTTTATTTATATTCTATTGTGTTTAATTCTTCTAGTTTGTTGACCACAAATTGAGATGATGCATGCTTATAATCTATCGCTCGGGAGAGGGGATTTTGAATAGGATCTAGAGAATATAACTTAGGAAATCTGTAGAGTTCGGGAGAATCTATAAACCCTTTGAAATCATTAACAAAGAATCACATAGCGTAATGAATTATTAATTACTAGATTTGTTGGACAATTATGACCCATAGCGTCACTATTTTTACAGATCACGGTGTTGTTGTACAAATTAACTATGTGACAAAGGAGATTGCACTCTTATCATTTGTGATTAGATCACCAAGATATATAAATGATAGGAGGTCCCTGTGATTTGTTCCTGGATTGAGAATGATATGAGACAGTATCAATCCACGAAGGATAAATCATTAAATATCCCTAGTCAGAGTATTATCGAGATTGGACATCGATGAATACGTAAAAGACTAGTATTACACTTGTGCGCGTTGTGAGGGCACGACGACATAGTTCTCATATATTTGGGTATAGGATACTCATGCAAGTGTAATAAGAGGTTGTGTTTTACCGATGGTACGGGAAACAGCTTCGCTCTGGATAAGACCCCCTCGGAATTCCATTGGTAGTATGACTATGTGTCTATGGAAATCCGAAATAAGGGTAGGTGTATTTGATCTTAACCTGAGACTTGCATCGCTAATACTTGCGACAATCAATATACTTTGGTTGAGGTCGTCCAGGGCTTTAACAGGTTATGTGTACGCCAATACTGGGTATATTGAGAATCGTAGTGTGTTGGGTGTGATGTCAAGATGGAAGTGTCACTCCAGTCATATGGAGTTGATGATCGCGCAGGGATACAGAACTGGTTCTCTATATAAGGTTGCAATCGTCGGGATAATATGACTTGGTCATGATTATCCGATTTTAAAGAGACTAGTTGCTCGTAATCCGATATATACTTTGTACGGGGCAAACACTGTACCAGCCCCAGGCCTCGCATGTGATCATATGATACTGGACAGAAATACGCAATACTACGTATACTACGCCTGATACAGATCCTTTATTCCTGTAAGGATATTTCCGGAGAATTGGGTAGGCATGTCGCTTTGCTAGAGGCCAACCTTGTCTTGTAAATCGGTATAAACGTAGTACGAGGTACTTGTTGGTTTCTAGATTAGGTCCCAAGATCATAAAATCAAGCAATGAAACACATGAATACTCAAAGGAGAATAGCGGAAACATACTCACAATGAACGGATCTTGCAACGCGATGAACACGAGTCTTCAAGCCTCTCAAACTCGCGGCAATGAAGGTTATCTTTGCTGTGGACTGCTCGGTTTTGGCCCTTGTTGTTCCTCCAAGATTCGGCCATGGGTGGACTCCATGGAAGCTCCAAGCTTCAAGCTCCAAAATGATTCCAAGCTCAAGAGTTCGTTTCCCTATCACTTTTGTAGAACTCAAGGTGTGTGCTAGCACTTGTCTTCTTCCTTGATTCTTCTCTTGATTCGGTCAAACCAGAAAAATGGAGAAGAAAATGGCTCAAAGCCGTGAGAGGGAGAAGGAAAGAGAGGAGGGAAAAATTAGGTTTCCTTGAAACCGTATACCGAGAGAGAGAGAGAAAAATAGAAAGTGTAAAATGCTTTTATAATTTCCCAAATTAATAAAGCATTTACCATTTTTAAATTTCAAAAAGCAAAAGTCAAAAAGCAAAAGCAATTAATGCTTTTCAACTACCACATCAATCACTCAAATCAAGTGACAACTTGTCACATCACTCAAAGTGACATTTGATTTGAAGCTTGATGTGACTAATGATTTGACAATTGATTTGACTTGCGTGCCGCACTCGAATTCGAAATGCGAATGCGCTCGCAAATAATCTCGGGCTCGGGTACACTAATTCCAAATTAACAAATTTTCCGTTGCGTCGTAATTAAACGATTACGCCTAGCGAAATCACTATTCACGTCGCTAACGAATTAATTCTAAATTAATTCGTTCGCCCGAATTAAAATCTAATTTTAATTCCGCATCGAAATCCAATTTCGCATAATATATCGAATATATTATTTTATCGATTAATTCCAAATTAATCGTTCTCTCCCTTTAATTAATATTTTATCTCAGATAAAATATCTCCGTAATTAATCCCAGATTAATTTTCTCTCTCTTCTAATTAATCCCAGATTAATTAAAGTGTGAGTCATACGTCATCGGTGAATCTTCAATAAGCGACCCATGAGATCCCCGGATATGTTGGCAGTAAATACGGTCGTCGGACTATCCGAACACGTAAGTACCTCGTACTACGTTTGTACCGATTTACAAGACAAGGTTGGCTTCTAGCAAAGCGCCATGCCTACCCAATTCTCCGAAATAATATCCTTATAGGAATATGTGATCTATATCAAGCGTAGTATATACCGTAGTATTGTGTATATCGATCCAGTATCGGATGCTCACGTGCTAGGCCTGGGGCTGGAATTGTGTCTGCCCCGTACGAAGCACATATCGGATGTCTGGCAACTAGTCTCTATAATCGGATATACATGACCTAGTCATAATATCCCGATAGCTCGAGCATTTAAGAGAACGAGTTCCGTATCCTATGTGACCATCATCTCCATATGACTGGAGTGATACTTCCGGCTTAACATCACACCCAAGACACTACGATTCTCAATATACCCAGAATTGGCGTACACTGAACCGGTTAAAGCCATGGACGACCTCAACCAAAGTATATTGATTGTCGCAAGTATTAGCGGTGCAAGTCTCAGGTTAAGACCAAATACACCTACCCTGATTGCAGACTCCCATAGACACATAGTCATACTACCAATGTGATTCCGCATGGGTCTATCCAGAGCAAAGCTATTTCCCGTACCATCGGTAAAACACAACCTCCTATTACACTTGCATGAGTATCCTATACCCAAATATATGAGAACTATGATGTTGTGCCCTCACAACGTGCACAAATGTAATACTAGTCTTTTACGTATTATCGATGTCCAATCTCGATAATACTCTGACTAGGGATATTTAATGATTTATCCTTCGTGGACTGATACTGTCTCATATCATTCTCCGTCTAGGAACAAATCATAGAGACCTCTCATCATTTATATATCTAGGTGATCTAATCACAAATGATAAGAGTGCAATCTCCTTTGTCACATAGTTAATTTGTACAACAACACCGTGATCTGTACAAATAGTGAAGCTATGGGTCATAATTGTCCAACAATCTCCCACTTGGCCTATAGCCAGTCACTCGAGTGCTAACACCCGAACTATTTACGGTTGGCTCAAACTGCTGAGAAAAGGTTTCGTCAGCGGATTTGTATGAATATCATCTCATGCGATTTATTCGATCATCACATCGCCACGATGTATGATCCGAATGAATCAGATGAATATCGAAGTATTTATCTGGATCGGTTGATGAGACCATTAATTCTTTAGCATGTGCTGACGCCTAGCTCAGCTGCTAATAGAACTATATTTAATCTAATCAGATTTGTTATCGACCCAAATGGCTTCTATTGCTGCCTCAGCTGCAGCAATAACCCGCTTTTGTTGTTTATTCGGTAACAGTATCTTGCTTAGAAGATTTCCAGCTCACTGTTCCGTTATACTATCTTTTATAGTACCGTTGTTATGACTTATAGTCGTTATCATGAAAGCCACGCTTTCACCGATTATATTATGGGAATATCATTTCCAAGAAATGATATATCATCATTACTAAGGACTTTCACTGTCAGTGCGCTCCCACTAACCTCCTTATATATACAAGAATTATTTTCGTTTTGAATTAAATCATACAATATTATGATTACATCAAAATGAAAATTCCAAGAACCTAATGCGTGCTTCAATCCAAACATGGATCAAATAACCTGCAAACCTAGTTTGCTTGTTATGGTTCGACAAAACCGTCAGGATGTTGTAAACATCCTCCAAAAGTTTTCCGTTAAGGAAAGCTGTTTTGTCATTCAGCTGCCACATTTCATGAATGAAACATGCAGCATTAGCAAGCGTTGTCGAAATGGATTTTCCGTGGCAATAGGTAAAAGGTTTCGTCGTAATCAACACAATGTTGATAACTCTACCTTTTCGCTACAAGCCTAGCTTTGTACGATGGTATGTTGCCATCCATGTATGTCTTCCTTGAAGACTTATATAGTACCAATAGGCACAATGTTGATAACTAACAGATCGGTGGCATTTGCACTTTTACCAAGTAAATAGTGTTTTAGGCGCTTTGCCCAATAAACTAGATTCGTAGACATTATTTGAATAGAATCAAATTAGTCCTAGTACCCACTCTTCGAAAGTGTGGATATACGATTCTTGTTTAATAGTGTCCTTGAAAACTATGCCACATTCAAGTTTCAACCTGATCAAATCAGTTTGAGCTATTTGTTTGTCATTTATATATTTGAGATATATTTATATTCAAAATATAAATGCTTTTATTCACATCTAATGTGTTTATCTCAATATCATCTTTATATAATAAAACACTTTAGTGTTCTAGAATATAAAGGTATATCCGCAACAGATTATACACTGATATAGAGATAATGTTTATAGTCAAACTAGTTACATTATAACAGTTTCCTAATTTACGTACATACCCAAAAGGTAGTTCCTAAAATTAGGTATCTACGGTTAAAACAGCGACTTTCGTCCCGTTTTCAATTCGCAGATAAATCTCTATTGAAGTCAGTATCCTGTTCAAAACAGATTCTGAACATCAATACATATATTTATGTATCACACTAAGTATCTAAAATCCAATTTTAATACCAGTTGTGAACATAATGTTGACAAACATATTTGAAGTCAGAGGCTTTCTCATATTCAATTCCTTCTTGGGATATGTCATTTTATCTTCCCAGAAGATTATAATGATTTTGCCTTTGCTCTTTTCAACATTCCAGTAGCCTTTGGCCAAGCCTCGGGTTTCTAGAATATCGAAGTATGGTGCGCCTTGCGCTACTTGCCTAATTGCAAAGTTTGACTTTGTCTCCTTGAGAATAGTCATTAATTCTCCAAGAATTATTTATTGCAATTTAGTATTTCAAAGATCTAAAATAGATCCATGAAAATCCTTCAATTTCATTATCATACTTTAAGGATCTAATCCTTAGTTCTGATTCAGAAATTAAGGAGTCTACTTGACAAGTATAATGGATTAAGCACTAAAGTTATCATTACATGAATATTCCAAATATCATGTTCCACTTATTTGCTTAACTCCAGGCTTAGGCCTAATATGTTATTTTATCAAATAAACTAACTTATTATTTTTCCAGGACCATCCTGAAATAATTCCCAATTTGAAAAATTATAGTCGTTCAAATACATTTTCACCCAGGATTATGTTTTAAACACTAATTTTTCATTTTTATCTTGATTCTAATAGTCCAACTATTTAATCAACGATTTGTGGTACTATGTATTATATTGATTATTATAGTCCAACTATACAATCAAATATAATTTAAAGCAATTAACCGCAATTACATTGATTACTATAATCCAATTATAAAATCAACTGTAAATTGAAATTAATTAATTCAAATATATTGATTATTATAATCCAATTATATAATCAACTATAATACAGTCCAACTGTTAATTAAAACAACAATTTAAATATTAGTCAAACTAACATTTAATCTAACGACGAAATAATTTGTGATTGAGCGCGTATGGCAAGTAATTAAACGAATATTGCAAATTCAATTCTTGCCTCCCACTATTTTTCGGCGAGCCTCTAACCCTCTGTCGAGTACTCGGGAAACCGCGTTTCCTAGTGGGCTAGGATCCCGTTAAATGTCACACAATCTTGACTTTGGCCAACAAATTGTATGATAATTAACTAGGTAGATCTCTAAGATCGATTGGATCCAATCCAATTCCTAGATCCGGTAGGGGGACATCCAAGTCCGAAACATATATCTTATATATGCCAATACATCCAATGTATTACCTAACCTTTTTCCTCTGAATCAACTAAGCCTTGGCTTTGGCACAACAAACTTAGTGATCCCAGTCAAGCGCGACCCATTGACCATGGAAAGCTTCGTAATCAATGTCGATGGACAAGAAGTGGTCTTGACTTTGGCCAACAAACCACAACTTGGACAAGACACTGATATGGAACAAAGCCTTCGTGATTCAAACACATCTTCGACAGAAAAAGGCCTTGACTTTGGCCAACAAACCAATGTCGTCTCGGATCTTGAGTAAGAATCACTCAATGGAAGGAAAAACGCTTAATATTGAGCGAGTGTTTTTCGCGTGCAAATTGGCAACCAATTTATTATCTTTGTTAAGGTCTCATCATCATACACCCTTAAACATGCATTCTAAACACATAATAAAGCGCATATGAAAAAAATAATAATGATATGCGGATGGATACTTTACATTGATCCTAGATCAAATCTCTTTTTCTCTCTCCCGCTAGCACAAATATTTCTTCTACCTGTTACACTACACTTCTAAAGAAACCTCATTTACATTGAGGGGAATATGTGAGAAGAGAATACAAAGAGTATAGAGGTGATAAGGCTGGACACACAGGTCCAATTAATAAATCAAATTTATTACAATTTCTAAAATTGCCCCACCCATCTAATATCCATCCGATATACATTATTCATGCATCGCAACCATGTATTCACACAAGCATGTTATCAATCAATCTAATCAAATTAATTAATCTGATAATAGTGATCATCCAATGTTCAAACAACGATTTGATTTTGCTCGAGTCAAACTTGTTTTGCGAATAAGTACTCAAAGTACGAATTCTTGAATTAAATTAAACTACAAAATTAAATCCAATTCAATTTGTATTTAATACTAATTCACTATTTAATTCCAAATTAAATATTACACTTTATTAACGAACCTTTACGACTTAAATTCCAAATTCAATCGTTACAGGTCTCAAAGCCCGATTAACATCCAATGTTTATTTAATTAAAGTCCAATGGGATTTTAATTAACTTCTTTAAGGCGTGGACTTTTGGTCAACTCGGGTCAAACCGATAACCAAAGTCCAATACGGGATTTACCCCATAAGCCCAGAAATCAATCTTGGCCCATTAGGCCCAATTAAATAATTAAGGTCCATTAAGTCATAATTGGACTTTATGGATGCGGTTTTGGGCCCAATTGGATCCAACCAAATTGGCCTAAACCTAACTTGGTACAACCAAGCCCAAAAGCCCAATTACAACATATAAGGCCCAAATCCAATTTCAAGCCCAATTAATTAACTTATAAAATTCCAAATTCCACAATTAATTAACCTAAGTGTAATACACAATTAATTACCCAATTAACATTTCTAAAACATCAATTAGCCTAATTAATCATGCACTTTGATATCAAATAGTGTCCAACACAATTCAATCAAAATCAAACCCAATTTACATGCTTAAGTCTCGGCAATTAGGGATTTTTCCAATCCGATTCGGTTTCAATCCAATTGAATCCACAATCATTATTTCCCAAATCAATTCAACTCATCCAATGAATTAAACAACAAAAAACACCATGAATTTTATTTCTCTAAGAATTTTCGGCCAAGCCTCAATTTGGGGAAAAATTGTCCAATTCAAAATTCAATCCAATTAAACCTCAAATCAACATTACCCAATTGTTTTAAGTCATCCAATGATCAAACAAACAAAAATTACCAAGACATTAGGGCTTATAATTTTCGGTCAAGCCTTCAATTTGGGGGAAAATTGATCCAATCCAATTTTCTTGAAATTGATCATGCACAACATCAATTCAACCTCATTCAAGCATACTTAATCAAACAATTCAACCAATTCATGCTCAAATCGAGTTTACCCAATTTTAAACCCTAAAAATTTCATGCTTGATCAAAGCTCTGATACCATTGTTGGTTTCTAGATTAGGTCCCAAGATCATGAAATCAAGCAATGAAACACATGAATACTCAAAAGAGAATGGCAGAAACATACTCACAATGAACGGATCTTGCAACGCGATGAACACGAGTCTTCAAGCCTCTCAAACTCGCGGCAGTGAAGCTTCTCCTTGCTGTGGGCTGCTCGGTTTTGGCCCTTGTTGTTCCTCCAAGATTCGGCCATGGGTGGACTCCATGGAAGCTCCAAGCTTCAAGCTCCAAAATGATTCCAAGCTCAAGAGTTCGTTTCCCTATCACCTTTGTAGAACTCAAGGTGTGTGCTAGCACTTGTCTTCTTCCTTGCTTCTTCTCTTGATTCGGTCAAACCAGAAAAATGGAGAAGAAAATGGCTCAAAGCCGTGAGAGGGAGAAGGAAAGAGAGGAGGGAAAAATTAGGTTTCCTTGAAACCGTATACCGAGAGAGAGAGAGAGAAAAATAGAAAGTGTAAAATGCTTTTATAATTTCCCAAATTAATAAAGCATTTACCATTTTTAAATTTCAAAAAGCAAAAGTCAAAAAGCAAAAGCAATTAATGCTTTTCAACTACCACATCAATCACTCAAATCAAGTGACAACTTGTCACATCACTCAAAGTGACATTTGATTTGAAGCTTGATGTGACTAATGATTTGACAATTGATTTGACTTGCGTGCCGCACTCGAATTCGAAATGCGAATGCGCTCGCAAATAATCTCGGGCTCGGGTACACTAATTCCAAATTAACAATTTTCCGTTGCGTCGTAATTAAACGATTACGCCTAGCGAAATCACTATTCACGTCGCTAACGAATTAATTCTAAATTAATTCGTTCGCACCGAATTAAAATCTAATTTTAATTCCGCATCGAAATCCAATTTCGCATAATATATCGAATATATTATTTTATCGATTAATTCCAAATTAATCGTTCTCTCCCTTTAATTAATATTTTATCTCAGATAAAATATCTCCGTAATTAATCCCAGATTAATTTTCTCTCTCTTCTAATTAATCCCAGATTAATTAAAGTGTGAGTCATACGTCATCGGTGAATCTTCAATAAGCGACCCATGAGATCCCCGGATATGTTGGCAGTAAATACGGTCGTCGGACTATCCGAACACGTAAGTACCTCGTACTACGTTTGTACCGATTTACAAGACAAGGTTGGCTTCTAGCAAAGCGCCATGCCTACCCAATTCTCCGAAAATATCCTTATAGGAATATGTGATCTATATCAAGCGTAGTATACCGTAGTATTGTGTATATCGATCCAGTATCGGATGCTCACGTGCTAGGCCTGGGGCTGGAATTGTGTCTGCCCCGTACGAAGCACATATCGGATGTCTGGCAACTAGTCTCTATAATCGGATATACATGACCTAGTCATAATATCCCGATAGCTCGAGCATTTAAGAGAACGAGTTCCGTATCCTATGTGACCATCATCTCCATATGACTGGAGTGATACTTCCGGCTTAACATCACACCCAAGACACTACGATTCTCATATACCCAGAATTGGCGTACACTGAACCGGTTAAAGCCATGGACGTCCTCAACCAAAGTATATTGATTGTCGCAAGTATTAGCGGTGCAAGTCTCAGGTTAAGACCAAATACACCTACCGGTTAAAGGGAAGCAAGTGTGATTTTGTGGCAAAATCGAGAGTGCTAGCACACTCCGGGATCAATGCAAAGGTGATAGGGAAGTCCACCCATGAGCTGAGAACTATTCGACGAAGCTTGGAGCTTGACGAAGGACCAAAACCGAGCCAAAAATAATGAGGAATTGCAGCCCACTGCCGAACCAGTGAAGAGGTAAAAAACATAATTTTTGTTGCCTCCGCGTCGCTCAACCGCTCGATGTAAGTATTCTGCGACTTCTCAAATGTATTCACTTGTGTTTCATGCTTGATTTATGATCCTTGGGACCCTTAGAATCTCCAACAAGATTTTTATAGGGATATCAAAGTCAGTATTTGATAATATATTCACTTGATACTCGAGAGAGGGAGTTAGAATAATTTAGGATTCTTGACTTATAAACTCAGAAACTGAATAATTGTTGATTGGCATAACAAATATATAGGGGATAGATAGGTGAAATCAGATTCTAGAATCTCTCTTATCTTGGTTCTTCAAATCAAAAGTTTTAATATCTTGTTCTTTAGTTTTTATTTTTACGTTTAGTTTAATCTAAATTACTTTCTAAATAAAGTTAAGTTTATCAATTATAATACTTAGTGAGAATTTGATTACAATCCATGTGGATTCGACACTCTACTTATCATTTACTAAAACTTGACACCGTATACTTGCGGTACGATAAGCTCGCAACAGTGGTATAGCATGGTGGTTTTGTAAGTGATTTCGATTAGTGTTTGGTTGGCTCCTTTTGGGGTCTGGTATTTTATAGCTATTGATGAGGTCCTGGATTTCATGTCTAAGACAATTACAGTTGTCATTATCATGGCCTTTTTGTTGATAGAAGTGACAATATTGGTCTAGGTTCATGTGGCAAGGTATAGGTTTGGTAACAGTTTGGGGTCGAGGGGTTTCAACAAGCCTTACCTTTTAAACTTCTCAAACACCTTTGATAAAGGCGTGCCAAGATTGAAAAACCTGCGGTTACGAATGGAAGAGACTTCAGCAGGACTAGGTTTCACTCTAGAAAGTCCTCTGGGGTTCTCTTATTTTGACCATAGAATTTCCAATTTTCGGTCTTTCCTATTCTATATCCATCATCGTCTCCTTCAATTATCTAAACTCGGTAATCATGGAAGTCATCCTCCTTATCTTGTTATAAATTGAGGGCTTGGTTCCCTTGATAGTCATCTTGATTTGATCATTTTCAGACCGTCGGATCTGAATCTTCAACAGTTGGCCCCTCCAAAAGTCGATATATTATTTGAAACTTTCGCCGGGCTTTTGCTTGGTGTTTTCCAAATAACAGAGCGAAGCATCAATATCCATGTCTGTAACATATTGATTCAGAAAAGATTTTTCCAAGATCCTCCAGTCATCCTTCACTTTCTTCTCGAGATTATGATACCATACTACGGGCACTCCCACCAATGACATCCCAAACATCTTCTGCACCTACTGTTGCGATATCCCGGTTGAACTCATCAGTGAGACATACTATCATAGATAGGCTTTCAGGTCTCCACTGTCATTGGATTTCTTTATTTTGAGCGTTTTGAATTGGGCGAGCAATTGCTCCTTAAAGGCCATAGAACTATAATTCAACAAGTCCTAATGTTTTCTTTTCATTTTCTAGGCCAATGCTTTCATATGCTCTTTTAGTTTTTGTAGCTCAGTCTCGGCTTAAGGCTTAGCCATCCTCCATACTGTGTATTACATCATGTCTTCTTCATCATCTATAACGCAATTCTCATCAACATTACTTCGGGTTCCTCGTGCCTTTTTCCTCCGGTCTTGGCTCTCGTTGCCTGAGGTTTATTCTGATGGGCCATGGCATTGATTAGGGTTTGCAGTTGTTCTGCCATCTTGTTTACGGTGGCCTCCAGTTGGTCAACTCGAGAACTATCTTCACCTGCCATTTATGTGTTGTTTGGGATTGTCTTCTTTATTATCCTTCCTTCATTTCTAACCCAATGCTCTCCTATGATGGCTGCAATCACAAAGGGTTAACATGATACATGGGATGCATGTATGCATGAAATGTTGGGTTAGTTCACGCATCATACATCATTCCAACCTTATCTCTCCCACACATTTGGTAAGTTCATGACCGATGTATAATCACAAGCGTATAACGCAAGCGCACGTATCGTTCAAGTAGTATAAAAAGTATCGATCCCACGAGGACTTAATACCTAATCTATTAATTTTATGAGGTCAAATGATTACTAGTATCTAACAGGTTGATTGATTGATTTGAAATGGTGAAGATTTTGAATTTAAAAACAAGTAAATAAAATTGCACGAAAGTAGGTTTAAGAAAATTCAATATTAAGAAACTATCTAGGGTTGTGAATCTTTCTAATATCTTTTAAAAGATGAAGTGGTTATTTCATGTTTGTGTAATAAATCGGTTTACTAACCTGGAAAACGAAATTATGCGAAAGCCTCTGTCGATGTTCAGACGCAAATACCCAGTATAACCTAATTAAACTATATGTCTATGTCAACCAATTACCTGGATTCATTAAGTTTAAGTTCCAATTATGGCTACCCCCGCCCGACAGGTATATATCTATCCTGTAAGGAAATCTATTAAAGGGTTATCTATCCTCAAAGAAAATCGTGGGCTACTAAGTCTAAGGCTGAAACCTAAAATTCATTTGTCAAGTTTATTTTAGATTTACCAGATCAATCTTATTAATGGCCAGTTAACAAGACGTATTAAGCTTAAGACTTAATAAGTAAACCTTTAAATTACCCAAACTATAAAATAACCCCTTATAAACCGGTGATATTAGAATTCATCACAACCCTAGATAACTAACTTAGTTACGACGCATAACTAGGGCTAGTAAAAACTTAAAAGTAAAAGACATAAAACAAAATGCTGAAAAGTAAATGAAGAAAATTACAATAAAAGAAAATGCTAGGGCTAGAGGATATACTTTTATCACTACTATTTTAGATATCTCCCTTAATATAATATATTAACTTGTGTGATATTACCAACCAGCCATATAGGCGGTAACCTGATTAAGTCAAATTAAGTCCATAAACCAGCCATATAGGCGGAAATTACCAACCGACCAATCAGCCGGTATCCATGCTTAGTCAGATTAAAACCAGTTTATAATTGATTATCAACCGGCCAATATAGCGGTATCATTGTTAAGTCAAATTTTAAATAGTGAATATATTATAATTAAGGGAGATTAATCTAAATAGCAGTAATAAAAGTTTACCTTTCACCCTAGCAGTGGGAAGTTACCTCCTCATGTTGAATAGTAAAAACTGAAAAAGTAAAGAAAGTAAATTATTATTACAGAACGTAATTAAAATTAATTACAAAACTGAAATTAAAAGAAACTAGATATAAAACTCCTATTTACATCAGAGAATTCAGAGAGGAAGGTACATCTGAAACTGAAACCTCGAACTGAATTTATAGGCCTCGGTAAGGTATGCGCGTCGCGACGCGTGCTTCGCGTCGCGACGCGCCACGTGTCGCGCTCTGGTTGGTGCTTCAGATTCTTATCCGATGATGTGGCGATGTGGATAATTGACTCAATAATTATGCTGACGTGTCGATGATGTGACAATGACGTGACGATGATGTGGCAACACGTGGCGAAAGTGATTGTCGGCACCGTAGGATTACGATACGTGGCACGCTGTGATTGGCTGATGATGACGTGGTGCTGACATGGCGAATTGACTCGGTCTACTGCTGATGTGGACGATGACGTGGCTGACACATGGAGTGACATGTGGCGATACGAGGCAATGGAGATTGTCGACACCATAGGATGATGACACGTGGCACGGCGCACGTTAGCAGATCGGCTATGATGTTGACACATGGCACGGCGCACGTTAGCAAGTCAAAGTTTTCAGATTATGACATGTGTCCCTCGGCACACGTTAGCAGCTCATGGCGCATGTTAGGCGTCGCGAAGTCGAAGTCTTGCGGGTCGCGACGTGCAAAATTACCAAATTACCCTTTTGTCCGTTTTTCACTGTTTTGGCCCCAAATCACCTCCAGAGAGTCCTGAAACTTTATTTATCTACAAAATACCACAAAACATATCAAAATATTCACAAAACGCAAGAAACTATACAAAATATTAGGTTAAATGGGTGGGAAATAGTGATACATTTACCACTCATCACACCCCCAAAACTAACATTTTGCTAGTTCTCGAGCAAAACATAGAATAAAATAACATAAACATCTTTAAAATAAAATTTAACTAAGCCACTTTCGTAGGGATCACGGTTGCATTTAGCGTATGCAACAAGCCTTTAAACCCTTAGGTGTCCCTAGTAGACGAGTTGTAGTCTCGTGAGGATTTACAACAATGATACCCACAAATATTTTACAAAAGTAAAAAGGTAGTGAAACTAATGCACACAAAAGCAAAAAGACAAGAGAAAAGAGAATAAAGAAGTTAGTGACTAATCAGGTGAAACTTCTACTCCAAGTTACTAGTTGTTTTCTTTCTTTCTAAATTACCGAATAAGTAAATTCTCCGATTATATTTACCATTCTCCATATGCACAGCCGACAAAATATTAATCAACTCATTTTTGCCCACAACAGTCACAAGTGCAGTTGATAAGAGAGTAATATTTTTGTCCTAAAGTTTTATCAGAATTCACACCTTTTTGCAGCAGTGGAATAATTTTTTTGATTTTTCTGATTTTTTCTTTGATTTTTGATTTTTTTTATTTATATACAATATCTTCCATTTATGTAGCGAGTGTTGGGTCGGTGGCTCCGAAACTAGTTGGCTTTAGGGCACCAGGTGTTAAGACACCCCTACGGACTTAATTACTTAGGCTTCAAATATATAAATTTTTGCAACATCCTTGATCCATGTAGCGAGCTTTGGGCCAGTGACTCCAAAACCAGTTAGCTTTAGGGCACTGGGTGTTAAAACACCCATACGAACTTAATAACTCGGATCTCATACGTTTTTTTTTATTATTTTTTTACTACATTGCTTTTCATAGATGTTTCCTCCGATTAAACTAGAGCACTGAATATTACAAACTTTTCAATTACAGCTCATGTCTGTATGTTACCATGCATGTTGATAATTCCTGCCAACTGAGCATATGAATATCCATTTTAGTCAGTATTATGGAGAATTCACAAATTAAATAATTCAAAAGGAAATAAACAAAAATTAACTTGTTTCGAAAATGGGTTGAAATACGTATCAGGAATGGGAACTCCTTACACAGCTATCTCTCACCAATTTCACCTTTTTAGTCAAAATAAAAACAAAAACGCAAAATATTTTTGTAATTTTTGAAAAATTTTCAATTTTTTTGTATTTTTCGAAATTTTTTTGACTAAACATAAAAACAACACACAACTAAAAACAATATACTGATCAACTAATTCCCTCCCCCAAACCTAAATGAGACATTGTCCCCAATGTCTTAAACAGTAGAAGAAAAGTTTAGAAGATAGTACCTGGTTAACTGAAATTCTAAACGAAAAGTTAAAGGTTAAGATTCAGATTAATCCGACACCTCTTACCACGATCGTCCTCGGACCAGTTTATCTTTGAAATGATAGGGTCAATTTTTGGTTCAAAGGCTAAAAGTTGGTCAATTAGATCCGGAGCAGTTCTGGCCGTAAATAGGAGTTCTTTCATAGGTTTTGTCACGAACCCATTTCTCCGGGCATCATCAAGAAATACACAAAGAAAATCATAAAATCCTTCAACGTTGTACAGTCCAAGCAGTTTCTGGTGGATGTTCAAGTTTGCCCAAGATAACACTGTAAAAATTTCCTCCAATGTACCCAAGCCACCTGGCAAAGCAATAAAAGCATCAGCACGGTTAATCATTTCTATCAGTCGTTCAGACATACCTGACACATTTAGTTCTTCTCCGTTTGATGGTCCAATAAGATTTTCCTCCACCAAGGGTTTTGGAATGATTCCCAAAACTTGACTGCCTCCTTCCTGTACAACCTTTGAAACGATCCCCATAAGTCCAAGTTCCCACCGCCATATACTAAGTGCATATTCCTTGCAGCTAAAACTCGACCCAATTCCTGTGCTGCTATGTATTGTGGTTTAACACCAACACTATAACCGCAAAACACACAGATGTTTTCAACTCGTCTCCTTGAAGTGCCTTCCATGTTTTACTCTGGATGTCTTCAAAAGTGCAATGATGAGTTGAATTTATAACACCTGAAAAGGGTGAGTAAAAATAATTGCACTAGTACCTGCCAAATGACAATTATTAGTTAAACAGTAAAATATATCGTGATAGTCAAAAAGATCTGGATCGTGTCGAAGAAAATAAAAGAAAATAACAAAACAAATCACAATTATTAGGAAAAGACAAAGAGATATAATATGTACAAGAAACGTAGCGGCTTGATTAACGTTTATGCATTAGGGACAAGCTTCCCATCCAATTTTCTTATAAATTGGCAAACATGGTATTTTTTAGTCAGATTCCCAAGACTTAACTGTTGTCTTTCTTTTTGGAATTGTGCATATAACACACGTATTTCGTGACACACACATCCACTGGGATGCATCTCAAGAGTTTTAGATATATCATCTAAAGACTCTTTACTCAAGCCATCCCTAATGAAATTAATCTTATCTTCACGGTTATCAGACACCATTCCTAAAGAACGACAACGAGTATTACAAAACATATGAGCACATTTATAACAAACACACATTCTTTTGGCTCTTCTCTTTTTAGCATAGGTGCTTCTTCCTAAACCAGACAGATGTGAAATAAAAGAATCAGAGGACTCACCTGCCAATCGGACCCTTGCTTCAATAATCCAACGAATATCAGTAGGAATAGCTTTGGTCATCAGCAGTCTCATCCGTTCCAAGCGAGCTTTGTAAACTTTCATCAGAGATTTTTGAGGGAGAGAAGGAAATTGCTTGTGAAGATTTACGAGAACTTCTTCCATCCTGAAATGAATTAACCTGCGAAAACTAAACACACAAAATGAAATCACACCAAATCATAATATATACACAAATTACATGGGTTGCCTTCTTGCGAGCGCTTAGTTTAACGTCGTTAGCTAGACGTGACTGCCCGAATGTTAGGCTGGATATGAAAGTGTGACACATTTTTTGTCGCTCAAATGATTCTCCCCAGTAGTGCTTAACACGCTTGTTTTTAACCTTGAATATTTTGTTGGAGTCGGTATCATGTATCTCAACGGCTCTGTCTGGTAAAACTTTGGTGATCACAAATGGACCTGACCACCGTGATTTTGGCTTCCATGGGAAGAATTTCACCCTTGATTTGTTTAACAGTACCTTCTGCCCTGGTTCCAGTTGTATGCGCACTAACTTCCCATCATGTCTTTTCCTTACCTTTTCTTTGTACAATTTGGCATCTTCAAAAGGTGATTGTGAAATTCCTCCAATTCGTTGAGCTAGTGGAACTTTTTCTCTTCTGTTGCTTGTAGTGCAAGAATTGGCTTTTTCAGTGCAAAAGACGCTTTATCTTCAGGCTCCACATACAATTGACATGTTTTAAGTTTATTAGTAGAACTTTGCATTGCATTGGAGTTCTGAATGGTACTGTGTATCACATCAAGTCTGAAACTTTCCTCATTCTTTTCATCATCTGTGAAATTCATGGCCTTGAAAACATTGAATATTACTTCTTGGTCTTGTACCCTCATGGTTAGTTCTCCTTTCTGTACATCAATAATGGTTCGACCTGTAGCCAAGAATGGTCTTCCGAGTATTATCGGCACGTCTTCATCTTCCTCCATATCGAGGATAATAAAATCTGCTGGGAAAATAAATTTTTCAACTTTGACCAGCACGTCTTCAATTACACCTCTCGGAAATACTAGCGTTATATCAGCAAGTTGTAGAGAGACTGAAGTTGGCATTGTTTCTCCAATCTGTAATTTCCTGAAAATAGAAAAAGGCATCAAGTTAATACTTGCACCTAAATCACATAAATCCCTACCAAAGTTATGTTCTTCTATGGTGCAAGGAATGGTGAAACTGCCAGGATCTTTCAACTTTGGGGGAAGCTTCCTCTGAATGATGGCGCTGCATTCTTCTATCAATGCTACTGTCTCGTAATCTCCCGATCTCCGTTTTCGTGAAAGAATGTCTTTCATGAATTTTACATAGCTGGGCATTTGTTCCAAGGCTTCTGCAAATGGAATGTTGATGTACAATTTTTTGAACACATCCAAGAAACGAGCAAAGTGCTTGTCCAGTTTGTTTTTCTGAAGACGCTGAGGAAAAGGTGGAGGTGGAGTGATTTGTTCTTTTTCCTTTGCTTCTTTTTCCTCCATCTGTTGCTTTGTTTCTTTTGGAACTTCCTCAGCAGTTGTTTTGGCTCCAACATCTTTGTTGATTTCAGTACCGCTTTTTAACATGATGGCATGACACGGCTCCTTCCCTATGTTCCTTGGATTTGGTTTTGTGTTGCTGGGAAGATTCCCTGGCGGTCTGTAACTATGAGCATTGGCCAGTTGTCCAATTTGATTCTCCAGTGCTTTGATAGAAGCAGATTGGCTTTGAAACATAGCATCATATGATGCTTGTTGCTTTTTGAATATCTCTGCAATCCATTCTTTCATTTGTGGTTCCTTTTCAAATTCCTGGCTTTTGTTCTGTTGTTGGAATCCAGGTGGTGGAAAATTCTTTTGCCCTGAATTATTACTCCATGAAAATTTAGGATGATTCCTCCACCCTGGGTTGTAGGTGTTGGAATATGGATTGTTCCCCTGTCTGTTGAAATTGTTGACATAATTCACCATCTCTTCAAGTTGGTTTGGTTCTGGTGCTCCTCCATATGGTGAACTTGTGGCTCCAATGTTACTTTGAGTGCTGAGAGTCTCCATGAATTTACATATCTTATCCAGCTTGACGTTGACTGCTGTATTGGCTCCAACTTCATAAATTCCAGCAATTCTTTGAATCATGCTTCTTTCTGTTGGCCACAAAGAATTGTTGTTGGCCATTTCTTCGATTAGGTCCTAGGCTTGATCTTCTCCTTTTGCCATCAAAGCTCCTCCAACAGCAACATCAATTGTGGTTCTCATTAGTCCAGAAAGTCCATTATAGAAAGTTTGGACTTGAAGCCATTTTGGAATATCATGGTGAGGACATTTCCGGAGCAAATCTTTGTACATTTCCCAAGCTTCGTAGAGAGTTTCCGAGTCTTGTTGTACAAAGGATGTGATGTCATTCCTCAGCTTTCCAGTTCTGGCTGGTGGAAAGTACTTTGCAAGAAATTTGGTGGCTAAAATGTTCCAAGTTGTGATGGAACCTGCTGGTAGTGAATGTAGCCAAGCTTTAGCTCTGTCTTTCAAGGAATATGGGAAAACCAGCAGTCTTATTGCTTCTCCAGCTCCTCGGTTGTAATTGAAAGTGCCGTAAACTTCCAGGAAGTTGCTGATGTGGGCATTAGGATCTTCAGTTGCATTTCCTTCAAACTGAACTGACCGATGTATCATCTGAATGCAAGTTTTGATGTCACCTGCATTTGCTGGTAAGGGAGGAAGTACAATACAGGAAATGAGGCCATCTACCACCGGAATGGTTCTGTCTCGAATAGGAATTGGTGGTGCAACCTCCAAAGGTTCAGGTTCCATGTTAACGATTGCTTCTTTGCCTTCTCGCTTGTCCCTTCTCAACTGTCTGATGGTTCTTTCAATCTCTTGGTCAAGCGGACGGATTTCAAAGCTTCTGGTTCGTCTCATGTAGTATCTGAGAACCTGAAACACAAGAAAACAAAAACAATAAGTAAAAAAAATTAGATACAAGTAAATGTATCTAACCTCACAACTAATAATAAATGATAAATAAGTCTCCGGCAACGGCGCCAAAAACTTGACCGGTGCGTAATCACACGCGTATAACGCAAGCGCACATATCGTTCAAGTAGTATAAAAAGTATCGATCCCATGAGGAATTAATACCTAATCTATTAATTTTATGAGGTCAAATGATTCCTAGTATCTAACAGGTTGATTGATTGATTGATTTGAAATGGTGAAGATTTTGAATTTAAAAACAAGTAAATAAAATTGCACGAAAGTAGGTTTAAGAAAATTCAATATTAAGAAACTATCTAGGGTTGTGAATCTTTCTAATATATTTTAAAAGATGAAGTGGTTATTTCATGTTTGTGTAATAAATCGGTTTACTAACCTGGAACACGAAATTATGCGAAAGCCTCTGTCGATGGTTAGACGTAAATACCCAGTATAACCCAATTGAACCATATGTCTATGTCAACCAAATTACCTGGATTCATTAAGTTTAAGTTCCAATTATGGCTACCCCCGCCCGACAGGTATATATCTATCCTGTAAGGAAATCTATGAAAGGGTTATAAACCTAAAATTCTTTTGTCAAGTTTATTTTAGATTTACCAGATCAATCTTATTAATGGCCAATTAACAAGCTGCATTAAGCTTAAGACTTAATAAGTAAACCTTTAAATTACCCAAACTATAAAATAACCCCTTATAAACCGGTGATATTAGAATTCATCACAACCCTAGATAACTAACTTAGTTACGACGCATAACTAGGGCTAGTAAAAACTTAAAAGTAAAAGACATAAAATAAAATGTTGAAAAGTAAATAAAGAAAATTACAATAAAAGAAAATGTTAGGGCTAGATGATCTACTTTTATCACTACTATTTTAGATATCTCCCTTAATATAATATATTAACTTATGTGATATTACCAACCAGCCATATAGGCGGTAACCTGATTAAGTCAAATTAAGTCCATAAATCAGCCATATAGGTGGAAATTACCAACCAACCAACCAGGCGGTATCCATGCTTATTCAGATTAAAACCAGTTTATAATTGATTACCAACCGGCCAATATAGTGGTATCCTTGTTAAGTCAAATTTTAGATAGTGAATATATTATAATTAAGGGAGATTAATATAAATAGAAGTAATAAAAGTTTACCTTTCACCCTAGCAGTGGGAAGTTACCTCCTCATGTTGAATAGTAAAAACTGAAAAAGTAAATAAAGTAAATTATTATTACAGAATGTAATTAAAATTAATTACAAAACTGAAATTAAAAGAAACTAGATATTAAACTCCCTATTTACATCAGAGAATTCAGAGAGGAAGGTACATCTGAAACTGAAACCTCGAGCTGAATTTATAGGCATTGGTAAGGTGTGCGCGTCCCGACGCGCGCTTCACGTCGCGACGCGCCACGTGTCGTGCTCTGGTTGGCAGCTTCAGATTCTTATCCAATGACGTGGCAATATGGATAATTGACTCAATAATTATGCTTACGTGGCATTGACGTGGCGATGACGTGGCAACACGTGGCGAAAGTGATTATCGGCACCGTAGGATTACGTCATGTGGCACGCTGTGATTGGCTGATGATGACGTGGCGCTGATATGGCGAATTGACTCGGTCTACTACTGATATGGACGATGACGTGGCTGACACGTGGCGATACATGGCGATGGAAATTGTCGGCACCATAGGATGATGACACGTGGCACGGCACACGTTAGCAGATCGGCTGTGATGTTGACATGTGGCACGACGCACGTTAGCAAGTCAAACTTTTCAGATTCTGACATGTGTCCCCCGGTGCATGTTAGTAGCTCATGGCGCATGTTAGGCGTCGCGATGCCGAAGTCTTGCTCGTCTCGTTGCACAAAATTACCAAATTGCCATTTTGTCAGTTTTTCACTGTTTTGGCCCCAAATCACCTCCAGAGAGTCCTGAAACTTTATTTATCTACAAAATACCACAAAACATATCAAAATATTCACAAAACTCAAGAAACTATACAAAATATTAGGTTAAATGGGTGGAAAATAGTGATACATTTACTACTCATCGGTTCAATATCTGCCCTAGGTGTGGCATAACTTATCTACCAACAGAGGATACACAAGCTCGTTCTCTCATATACAAAAGGTGAATTATGGCTACTTCGGTTCCATTCCATCATTAAAAGACAAAGGCTCCATATTTACAACAATGACTAGGCCTAATATGAGGATCGTGTCGTTGTCTCGAAGCGAAGAATTGGACCCTTGGTAATCATGATCATCTGAGATGGACCTCAAAATATTTAGAAGCATCCTCATGGGCCAAAGCAAGGCCACACTTTTTTTTAGAGAGACACTTGGATTCCAACTAAATAAATTTAAGTCCAATGGGGTTTTCATACAAGTTGGCTCGTTGACATTTCAAAGTATTCAACCCAATCACCATGGAACGCAAACTTGTCCCAGTTGAAAATGCCAAACATGTTCACACTTCAAATGGCTAGGGCCCACACACATGCATTAGGGAGACTATTCCTAGGGAAAGCATCTATTGGCTCATATGTGGACTTATCACGGATAATCCCATGTGTGATTTCTCAATGTGTGACGCCATCAAGAGTATGCAAAAATAATGAAGACATGGTTTATCTCAGTTTCTCCAAAGATACTACAAGGTATTTTTTCGGGGCCGATCCCCAATAGAGTCACCATCTATAGGAACGAAACATGATTTCCCGTTATACCTATGACGTAAACGACCACGGCACTATTGAGCTCGCATCTCGTAGAGATTACGGATAATCCCACGTGGGAACTAATCAGAGAATAAAGGAGTCACCACCCAATTTAAGACACTGGGAAGGATTTAAGGCCGCACTAGACCCCTCGCAATGTCTGATCTTAAACTCGTTTGGGTTCAGAATGGTTACTCACTGATGCTAATATAATAGCAAGGTTCAAAAGAGGATCCCCATATATTATAATGCAAATAAATCATGCACAATAATTTATATTAAACAGAACAATCATTACACATTTATTAATTACAGTGAACAAAGAAAAATTAAATTTGGTCACTGTGAGTCAAATCCGGCCTGATGTAAATCTTCATTTCCAGTCGGATGTACAGGATGATCGGTTGGGCTTGCTGCGTATTCTAGAAAGCATAAGGACGCAGGGTTGTATCGTCGCATATCAATCACCACATAACTAAAGAAAACGATTAGCATAATAATAACATATAATGAAAAATAATAGATATTTAAACATAAAAGAAACAAAATATATGCTTGAAGTCATGCACGTTTATTTGCATGTTGTATGTGGAATTATATCCCGAGTTCAGACCATACTACCGTGTATTCGGATTTGGCTATGGAATTTATGTCTGGGTTTCCATCCTAGATTTTTCCTAGACTGTCCTTTCAGATTTTCAGCCTACCGGGCTGCTTTAACTTTTGTCTGGGCCGCCTTTTCAGGTTTTCAACCCATGAACTAACTACTTTTTTAGGTGTACCTACCTGAGAAACTAAACCTCATCACTCTTCCGTATGTCTTCGTCTTTACCTCTTATGGTCCTCAACATTATCTTGCCCGTGTCTTAGCTAAGAAAGATTTTTCTTAAGACACGTGGAGAGAGTGGTTGCAGCAAGTGTCAGACACTGAAATCTTGGGGATGTGCCCTTGGTGGCGCCGCTATCATGTAATTTTGGACTTATTCGGTCACAACGTACCTATCCTATGTGTCCATACCAATTAATTCTATCTGCCAGCTAGGTTCTATCGACAGTACGGGTGGTCCTCGCCTCCTGCCCCTGAAAGGAATATCTTCCAAGGCATTCCTCTGTCTCGTTTCTTCTTAGACCGTTTCTGTAGCAAGTGGGCTGAACGGCGTGTTTGGACTGTCCCTGCCCCTGAGACTTCTATTACATCTAATGATTCTGTGACTAACCATTTCGACTTAGGCCCTGAAATGAAAAGGCGAAGAATATGATTCACGCACGCTTGTCTTGAATTTTCTCATTTAGTACATTGCATTTTTGTACATTTTGAGCTTTATTTCAATAAAACATTCATATTTTCTCTTGGTACGTGCGTGATTACATTAGTTGTTTTTTTTCATAAAAGTACCCTTATTGCTTATTGGCCCTCTCGGATTTTTTAGTTAACTAATTTTTTACTCTCTTATCCTTAACTTTTGATTAACCATTTTTACTCTAGCGGGATATGCTCTAATTTTTGTATGAGCCGTCCTTTGTAGATTTTCAACCTAACGTGCCCTTTTTTTAACGCAAAATATTTCTTCAACCTGTCAATGTTGATGGGTTCCGTGAATTCATTTCCTTCTAAATCGGATAATCGTGCTGCTCTATTTCTCAAGACTTTCTTGACCAAATAGAGCCCTTCCCATTTGGGCCTAAACTTCTTTATGGAGTCTGTTACTAACAACCTCGATTGTTTTAGTACCAGATCCATTTCCTTGATCTTTCTAGGTTAGACCCTTTTATTAAAAGTCATTGATATTCTTTTCTAGTACAATTGGGTGTGGTATAGAGCTCTCATCCTTTTCTCGTCCAACAATGCCAATTTTCATATCTCCTTGCAGCCCATTCTTGTTCAAGAAAATCTGCTTCCGTCATAACTCGCATTGATTGCACTTAAATCTCTACCAGAAGTATGACCTCCATCCCATACACCAATGAGTAAGGTGTAGCTCTCGTTGTTGTTCTCACCGAGGTTCTATTTCCCCATAAAAGCAATGGGTAACTTGTATGCCCAATCCTTATGGGTTTCCATCATTTTGGCTAAGATCTTCTTTAGAGTCTTATTAGCGGCATCTACTGCCCCATTAGCTTGCAGTTTACAGGGCGATGACTTGTGGTGCCCAACCCCGTACTTCTGTAGCATAGCTTTAGTTTCTCCTCGAAACTGGACTTCATTATCTATCACTACATGGTGCGGCATCCCATACCGACAAATTATATTTTTGGCCATAAACTTACCCATTTTCTTGGTGGTGACATTGCAAAAGGATTCGACTTCCACCCATTTAGAGAAGTAGTATACAGAAACTACAATAATATGATGTCCGTTAAAAGCTTGCGGCTTGATTTCACCAATCACATCGATGCCCCAATCTGATAAGGGCCAGGGTTCTGATAACCCATGTAGTTTTATTGATGGTAGATGGTTCAAGTTTCCGTGGGTGTGACAGTCATGACAACGCTTTATTAATTTTACGTAATCTGCCTCCATAGTCAACCAATAAAACCATGCCACATGATTTTCCTCGATAAGTTCAACCCGCTTATGTGTGGTCCGTATACCCCCGCGTGGACTTTTTCCATCACATTTAGGGCCTCCTCTTCTGTTAGGTACTTTAGTTGTTCTCCATTGGCTTGTCTCTTATACAAATCTCCTATTAGGCTAATGAACTGAAAAACCAGTTTCTGGATTGCTATTATGTCTTTCTTACAACCTCTTTCATGGAATTCTCCACAGTCTAAAAAGTTCTGAATGTCGTGGTACCATGGATTTCCATCACTGACCTTAATACCCATTATCCTCCCTGCTTTATAGCTAGGTTTGCTGGATGTAGTAGCTACTAGAGGTTTCATGGTCAACTTTTCCAGATTTTCCCACATTGAAGCTAATGTAGCCAAGGAATCCGCCATATGGTTGTCTTCCCGAGGCAAGTGCCGGAACATACATCCTGAAATGTTTTGCAACAAAGCCTTAAGAT
This sequence comes from Zanthoxylum bungeanum, assembly GCA_019454045.1. Classification (NCBI taxonomy): domain Eukaryota; kingdom Viridiplantae; phylum Streptophyta; class Magnoliopsida; order Sapindales; family Rutaceae; genus Zanthoxylum; species Zanthoxylum bungeanum. Next base: position 50,033 of record SKCR01026036.1, on the reverse strand, counting down.
GAAATGAATACAGTTTTAGTTTGTCCTCCTTCAGTTCCCAGTCTTCTCATATTTTTCGGATCATCAATATTGAATCGCCTTTTATCTCGACGTCCTTCACCCATAGAGATATAAGCACTTCTACTCCGAAAATCAGGCTTCATATTCAACTATATTATTGGTGACTGGGAAGGTAAGCCTTTTGGCCATAGGCAAAGTTTCTCATCTCAATATTATAAGGACAATTCCAATTCTAGCACCTTTATAGTTTACAGCTCCATCGAAATACATTTTCCAGCCCTCAACCGCTATCGCCTTAATTTCCTCATCTGGAAACTCAAACTCATACTTATCTCCTTCAGTTGGTTGTTGTGCCGGGAATTTCACCACAACTCGCACCTTAATCACCTTATTGGTGATATATTTAATATCAAATTCAGTCAATAGAACTAACTATCTCCCCAATTTCCCTACCAAGGAAGATGCTGACTGCAAGTACCTCAATGGATTCTCCTTCGTGACCACTTGTACTTATTACGACTTAAAATAGTGACACAACTTTCTAGAGGCTCATACTATTACTAAATAAATTTTCTCCATTTCTTGGTATCGGGTCTCATACGGTAATAAATTTTCTTACTGAGATAATAGACTGCATGCACTACTCCGGTATCGTCTTCTTACACCAGCATCGCCCTAGAGCTTCAGATTCTATAGCCAAATATAAAACTAGAGGTTTGCCTAATCTTAGTGGCTTCAGGACTGGTGGGGTTGATAAGGTATCATTTGGTTTTCTCAAAGGCCTCTTGATACTTCTCGTTCCACTTCATCGGCTGGTTCTTGTTGAGTAGCTTAAAAATTGGCTCACACACCGTTGTCAGTATGACGATGAACTAGCTAATGTATTATATCTTTCATTGGAAAGCCCTCATTGTTTCTCAATTTAGAGCGCGATCATCTTTGTTATTGCTTTAATCTTCCATGGATCCACTTCTATCCATTTCTTCCCTATCGTATACCCCAGTAAGTTTCTAGATGTGACCCAAGATACGCACTTCATGGGGTTAAGTCTGAGATTGTACCCAGTGCAATAACTTTTCTAGTGCGGCAATGTATCATTAACTAGTCTCAAACTTCACCATCATGTCATAAATATAAAATTCTACCTCATTATGCATCAAGTCTTAGAAAAAGGTAGTTTCCATCCGTTAGTAAGTTTCCCTTGCATTTTTCAATCCGAAGAGCACCACTCTGTAACAGTAGGTTCCTTACTCCGTGATGAAAGATGTCTTGTGCTTGTCTTCTTCTGCCATAAAGATCTGGTTGTATCTTGAAACCTATCTGTGAAAGAGTAAATGGATGATAATGCTGCACTATCCACCAGAACGTCGATATAAGGCAAATGAAAGTAGTCGTTTAGGCATGCCTTGTTCAAGTCTCTATAGTCCACACAAATCTTCACCTTTATGTCTTTCTTGGGAACTCGCACAATGTTGGCTAACCATTCATGATACTTAACCACCTCTAGGATCCCCACTTCTACTTGCTTCTATATTTCCTCTCTAATCTTTTTAGCCCATTCTAGTCACAATGTGTGAAACTTATACTTTACAGGTCTCGTGTTTGGATAATTTGGAATTCACGTTGTTCTATACTTCTTTCCACTCCAAGCATATCTTCAAATGACCAGACGAATACTTTTACATTTTTTCCTAATATTCTCTCTAATTATTTCCTCTCATTAGGGGTAACTTCACTAGCAATCAAGATATTCTTTGAGTTTTCACATGTATCAAAATTAAGTGCATCAATTTTAGTGGAATTTATGTCAAATATGCTCATACATACATGTTATGATGCATGGTAAAAGTAAAAAAAGTCAAGCAAGTAAGCTAAATCATTCATCTTATAGATTTCAAGTTCAAGATTACATTTGAATAATTCAGGTACATAGATATCTTTGGCTTCTTCCTTTGCGATCGTCTTAAGGTCTTCCAACATCAATCCTTCTAATTGGAGTAGTTCTTATTCCCACAGTTCTACCATTTTGTCTTCTATCTTTGACTCAATATCATTTTCTTTCTTCGCCATTGGGCTTCCTTCCCAACCCATTACATCCGTAAATATCTCAAAGCCTGGCACAGTGATGCCACTGAACTCACACAATTCTGGAGTTCATTGGTACCATTCTTTTCAAAACATAGTTGTGGAGTCCCTTCTCATATTATTGGGATTTGCTCCTTCTCCGGAATACCCCAATCCTCTGCTGGTAGTCTGCCCTTTGAAGTTAGGTAGCGAACTCACACCTTGACCCCTCGCCTCTAGTTCAGTATTAGACGTGTAATTCATACTTTTCATGATCCTAACAACTTTATTGATGAGAACTTGCCTGGAACAAGCCAAGCAAACTCACACAAGACTGAGATCATTCCCAAGAAAGCCAAGACAGTTCGGTTGAAACTCCAAACCTCTGAAGAACGAGCAACAGAAACCTAGAGTGTTAATTGGTCACCACAAAGGATTAGCAGACCTTTGATAAGCCAAAACCAGTGAGAACAAATTGAGGGTTCTTCAAATTTCACGAATTTGATGTATTTTTATTCAAGAAGAGATGTCCTAAAACTGTTGAATTCCTAATATAGGTCCCAAGATCATGAAATCAAGCATAAAATTCACATGAATACATCAAAGGAATAAGGCGGAATTCATACTCACATTGAATGGTTTGATGCTAGGAAGAACAAGACCCATTTTCCTCCTTGTTCAAGCTCGGTTTTGACCTCCTTGGACTGCTATCATGCTCGGTTTTGGGCTGTCTTCCTCCTTGAAAATTCGGCCATTGAAGACCTTCATGGAAGCTCAAAGCTTCAAGGTTCAAAAGGAATTCCAAGCTCACAAATTCGTTTCCCTATCACCATAATATAACCCATGTGTGTGCTAGCACTACTCTTCTTCATTTGCTTCTCAAAATTTCGGTCAAACCAGAAAAATTAGGAGAAAAAAAGGCTCCAAGCGTGAGAGGGAGAAGAGAGAAAGAGGAGGGAAAAAGGGTTTCATGGAAAACCGATTGAGAGAGAGAGAAAAGAAAATGAAAATGCTTTATATATTTATTTATTTCATTTTCTAAAAACAAAACAAATAATTAAAAGCATTTATCATTTACCAAAAGTCAAAACCAAAAAGCAAAAAGTTGCTTTTCAACTACTACATCAATCACTCAAATCAAGTGACAACTTGTCACATCACTCAAAGTGACATTGATTTGACGCTTGATGTGACTAGCGATTTGACGCTTGATTTGACTTGCGTGCCGCACTCGAATTCGAAATGCGAATGCGCTCGCAAACAATCCCGGGCTCGGGTTCGTTAATTCCAAATTAATGAATTTTCCGTTGCGTCGTAATTAAATGATTACGCCTAGCGAAATCACTATTCACGTCGCTAACGAATTAATTCTAAATTAATTCGTTCGCCCGAATTAAAATCTAATTTTAATTCCGCGTCGAAATCCAATTTCTTATAATATATCGAATATATTATTTTATCGATTAATTCCAAATTAATCGTTCTCTCTCTTTAATTAATATTTTATCCCAGATAAAATATCTCCGTGATTAATCCCAGATTAATTTTCTCTCTCTTCTAATTAATCCCAGATTAATTAAGTGCGAGTTATACGTCATCGGTGAATCTTCGGGAAGCGACCCATGAGATCTCCGGATATGTTGGCAGTAAATACGGTCGTCGGACTATCCGAACACGTAAGTACCTCGTACTACATTTATACCGATTTACAAGACAAGGTTGGCTTCTAGCAAAGCGCCATGCCTACCCAATTCTCCAGAAATATTCTTACAGGAATATATAGATCTGTATCAAGCGTAGTATACCGTAGTATTGTGCATATCGGCCCAGTATCGGATAGTCACGTGCTAGGCCTGGGGCTGGATAAGTGTCTGCCCCGTACGAAGCACATGTCGGATGTCTGGTAACTAGTCTCTATAATCGGATATACATGACCTTGTCATAATATCCCGATGGCTGCAGCACCTCAGAGTACTAATACCGTATCCTGCGTGACATCATCTCCACTATGACTGGAGTGATACTTCCGTCTTGACATCACACCCAATACTCTACGATTCTCAATATACTCAGCTTCGGCGTACACAGAACCGGTTAGAGTCCTAGACGACCTCAACTAAAGTATATTGATTGTCGTAAGCATTAGCGGTGCAAGTCTCAGGTTAAGACCAAATACACCTACCCTGATTTCGGATTCCCATAGACACATAGTCATAATACCAATGGGATTCCGAGGGGTTTATCCAGAGCGAAGCTATTTCCCGTACCATCGGTGAAACACAACCTCCTATCGCACTTGCATGAGTATCCAATACCCAAATATATGAGAATTATGTTGTTGTGCCCTCACAACGCGCACAAGTGCAATACTAGCCTATTCCGCACTATCGATGTCCAGTCTCGATAATACTCCGGCTAGGGATATTTAATGATTAATCCTTCGGGGACTGATACTGTCTCATATCATTCTCAGTCCAGGAACTAATCATAGGGACCTCTCTTCATTTATATATCTAAGGTGATCTAATCACAAATGATGAGAGTACAATTTCCTTGTCACATAGTTAATTTGCTACAACAACACAATGATCTGTGCAAATAGTGACGCTATGGGTCATTTTGTCCAACAATCTCCCACTTGGCACATAGCCAGTCACTCGAGTGTCCTACACCCGAACTATGTACGGTTTGCTCAAATTGCTGAGGAAAGATTTTCGTCAGCGGATTTGTATGATTATCGTCTGACGCGATTTACACGATCATCACATCGCCACGATGTATGATCCGAACGAATCAGATGATATAGAAGTATATATCTGGATCGTCGATGAGACCTTTAATTCCTTAGCCTGTGCTGACGCCTAGCTCAACTGCTAACAGAACTATATCTAATCTAATTAGATTTATTATCGACCCAAATGGCTTCTATTGCTGCCTCAGCCGCAGCAATTAATCCGAATTTGTTGTTTATTCGGCAACAGTATCTTGCTCGGAAGATTTCCAGCTCACTGTCCCGTTATTCAAACTTTATAGTACCGCAGTATTTTACTGTTTGGAAACTTGCAGCAGTGATCCCAGTCACTTCAAGTTCTCCTTCTCCATAGCTCAAGACAACATCTTTAGTTCTCTGAGATACTAACAGATGTTCTTAACTTCAATCCAGTGACTATCACTTGGATTGACCCGATTGTGACTCCATATGCTCAAAGCGTATGAGACACCATATCAAGTACATTTTAAATGTACAATTTCCCAGAGAGTGTTAACAACTCCAAATCTATCCCAGTAGATCTTTATTCCTTGAATAAAGGTTGTTATTCCCAAGAATTCTACGAAGAATTTCTATGAAAGCCAAGCTTTCACCAATTGCTTTATGGGAATTTCACTGTCAGTGCTCTCCCACTAACCTCCTTATATACACAAGAATCATTTCGTTTTGAATTAAATCATAAACCATTATGATTACATCAAAACATCAGTTCCAAAAACCTTATGCTTGCTTCAATCCAAACATGGATCGAATAACCCGCAAACCTTGTTTGTCGGTTATACAAAATCGTCAGGATGTTGTAAGCATCCTCCAAGAGGTTTCCTTTTCAGGAAAGCGATTTTGATCTACAACTGACACATTTCATAAATGAAATATGCAGTATCTCAGCAAGCATTATCCAAATGGATTTACCATGGCAACAGGTAAAAGGTTGAACCGTTATTAACACAATGTTGATAACGATACCTTTCCGTCACAAGCCTAGCTTAGTACGTTGGTATGTTGCCATCCATGTATGTCTTCCTTGAAGACTTTCATTGTACCAATAGGCACAATGCCTTACGGTACATCAACTAGTATCCAAACATAGTTATTATACATGGAATCCATTTCGGACTTATGGCACTTTGCCATAATAGGGAGTCGATACCTCGTATCACTTCCTCAAAACGTAGTCGGTTGGTATACCTCCACAAGATTAATATCTTTATGAGGTTAGATCAGAAACCCATACCCCAGGTTGTTTTCTGACTCTGTCCGACCTACGCGGTTCTTGTGTATTCGAAGATTAATGGTAATAGTCTCATCCTGGATGAACTATTCATGTTCCATTAAGATTCAGTGCCTTGAACAGTATTACTCTGATTTCCATCGAGTTATACTATCCTCCCACTTACCACTGCATATCGGTATTCCTCTCAGGAAAACCGTATGGTGAGTAACAATCTAATTGTTCTCTTATGAGGTGTATAAGTACAATACTTATGGTATCCCTAGGATAACCTACATTTGGCACTTATCCTATTTGGGTTTTAGTTTGGTATCATCCAAACATATGCCTAGCATACCCAAATTATCAAGAATGAGAAACCCGGTTTCTATCCCGTTCATATCTAATATGATATCTGTCAAACAGATTATTATGGAACCTTATTCAAAATAAGTTCTTGCACTGTTTAAAGCTTATCCGTTGAAGGAAATGGTAGCTCAGAGCGACTCGTGATTAACCTTATCATGTCTAACAGAATTCGGTTAATCCGTTCGGACACACCGTCAAACTGACGTATTCCGGGAGGAGTCCTAATTTGAAAGAATACTATACTCTTTCATATATACAAGAAACTTATTGCTTAAGTATTTTCCATTACAGTCTTACCATGACGGTTTAATACTTTAGCCGATCTATTTGTCTATTTCGTGTCGAAACTCTAAAAGTTTCCGATTTGTGTTTCAAAAGAAACACATAACCATACGCGATGCCACATCCGTACAGGTCACGAAATATTCATATCCATATCTAGCCTAGCTAGACATGGGCCCACTTGCTTCACTATGAAGTAGGGTTAACAGATCGGTGGCATTTACACTTTTACCAAGTAAATAGTGTTTTAGGCACTTTGCCCAAATAGACTAGATTCGTAGACTTTATTTGAATAGAATCAAATCAGTCCTAGTACCCGCTCTTCAAAAGTGCGGATATACGATTCTTGTTTAGTAGTGTCCCTGACAACTATGCCACAATTAAGTTTCTTAACTGATCAAATCAATTTGAGCTATTTATTTGTCATGTTATATAATTGAGATATCATTTATATTCAAAATATAAATTCTGTTATTCACATCTAATGTGTTTATCTCAATATCATCTTTATATAATAAAACACTTTAGTGTTCTAGAATATAAAGGTACACCCGCAGCGGGTTATACGCGATATCGAGATAATGTTTCTAGTCAAACTAGCTACATTATAACAGTTTCTAAATTTAAGTACTAACCCTAAGGTAGTTCCTAAATTCAGATATCTACGGTTAAAACAGCGACTTTCGTCCCGTTTTCAATTCGCAGATAAATCTCAATTGAAGTCAGTATCCTGTTCAAAACAGATTCTGAACATCAATATATATATTTTATGTACCACACTAAGTATCTAAAATCCAATTTTAATACTTGCTGTGAACATAATTATGACAAACATAATGGATTAAGCACTTAAGTTATCATTACATGATCTTCCAAAGATTATGCTCTACTATTTACTTAACTCCAGGCTTAGGCATAATACGTTATTTTATCAAATAAAATAAGTTATTATTTTCCAGGACCATCCTGAAATTATTCCCAATTTGAAAATTAAAATCGTTTAAATACATTTTCACCCAGGAATATGTCTTAAACACTAATCTTTCATTTTTTATCTTGATTCTAATAGTCCAACTATTTAATCAACGATTAATGGTACTATTTATTATAATGATTATAATAGTCCAACTATATAATCAAATATAATCTAAATTAATTAACCTCAATTACATTGATTACTATAATCCAATTATAAAATCAACTGTAAACTGAAATTAATTAATTCAAATATATTGATTAATATAATCCAATTATATAATCAAATATAATACAGTCCAACTGTTTATAAAAACAACAATTTAAATATTAGTCCAACTAACATTTAATCTAATGACGAAATAATTTGAATGAGCGCGTATGGCGAGTAATTGAACGAGTATTGCAAATTCAATTCTTGCCTCCCACTATTTTTCGGCGAGCCTCTAACCCTCTGTCGAGTACTCGGGAAACCGTGTTTCCTAGTGGGCTAGGATCCCGTTAAATATCACACAATCTTGACTTTGGCCAACAAATTGTATGATAATTAACTAGGTAGATCTCGAAGATCAATTGGATCCCATCCAATTCCTAGATCCAGTAGGCGGATATCCAAATCCTAAACATATATCTTATATATGCCAATACATCCAATGTATTACCTAACATTTTTCCTCTGAATCAACTAAGCCTTGGCTTTGGCACAACAAACCTAGTGATCCCAGTCAAGCCCGACCCATTGACCATGGAAAGCTTCGTAATCAATGTCGATGGACAAGAAGTGGTCTTAACTTTGGCCAACAAACCACAACTTGGACAAGACACCGATATGGAACAAAGCCTTCGTGATTCAAACACATCTTCGACGGACAAAGGGCTTGACTTTGGCCAACAACCCAATGCCAATCTCGGATCTTGAGTAAGAATCACTCAATGGAAGGAAAAACACTTGATATTAAGCGAGGGTTTTTCGCGTGCAATTGGCAACCAATTTATTATCTTTATTAAGGTCTCATCATCATACACCCTTAAACATGCATTCTAAACACATAATAAAGCGCATATGAAATAAAATAATAATGATATGCGGATGGATACTTTACATTGATCCTAGATCAAATCTCTCATTTTCTCTCTCCAAAACTAGCACATGTATTTACTTCTACCCGTTACACTACACTTCTAAAGAAACCTCATTTACATTGAGGGGAATAGGTGAGAAGAGAATACAAAGAGTATAGAGGTGATAAGGCTGGACACGCAGGTCCAATTAATAAATCAAATTTATTACAACAATTTCCAAAATTGCCCCACCCGACTAATATCCATCCGATATACATTATTCATGCATCACAACCATGTATTCATACAAGCATGTTATCAATCAATCTAATCCAATTAATTAATCTGATAATTAGTGATCATCCAATGTTCAAACAACGATTTGATTTTTGCTCGAGTCAAACTCGTTTTGCGAATAAGTACTCAAAGTACGAATTCTCGAATTAAATTAAACTACATAAATAAATCCAATTTAATACGCATTTAATTCTAATTCACTATTTAATTCCAAATTAAATATTACACTTTTATTAATGAACCTTTACGACTTAAATTCCAAATTTAATCGCAACGGGTCTCAAAGCCCGATTAACATCTAATGTTTATTTAATTAAAGTCCAATGGGCTTTTAATTAATTTCTATAAGGCGTGGACTTTTGGTCAACTCGGGTCAAACCAAATAACCAAATCCAATCCGGGAGTTACGCCATAAGCTTTTAAATTAATTTTGGCCCATTAGGCCCAATAAATAATTAAGGTCCATTAAGTCATAATTGGACTTTATGGATACGGTTTTAGGCCCAATTGGATCCAACCAAATTGGCCTAAACCTAACTTTGTACAACAAAGCCCAAAAGCCCAATCACAACCTTAAAGGCCCAATTTCCAAAAATAAGCTCAATTAATTAACTTATAAAATTCTAAATTCCATAATTAATTAACCTAAGTGTAATACACAATTAACCACCCAATTAATATTTTTAAAACATCAATTAGCATACTTAATCATGCACTTTAATGACAAATAGTGTCCAACACAATTTTAACAAAATCAAACCCATTACATGCTACTTTATTCTCGGCAATTAGGGGGTTTTTCCAATCCGATTCGGTTTCAATCCAATTGAATCCACAATCATCATTTCCCAAATCAATTCAATTCATCCAATGAATTAAAATCAAAAACACAATGAATTTCAAATTCAATTGAATTCGGCCAAGCCACTTTAATTTGGGAAAAATGTTCCAAATCAAAATTCAATCAAATTGAACTTCAAAACAACATTACCCAATTGTTTTAAGTCATCCAATGATCAAACAAACAAAATCACCAAGAAATTAAGGGTTTTTTAATTTCAGCCAACATAAGCAATTTGGGGAAATTTGTTCCAAACACAATTTCAACAAATTGATCCAATCAATCCTCAATTAAACATACTTTAAGCATTCTAAATCATCCAATTTCATCAAACATGCTCAAAATCAAGTTTACCCAAATTTTTCACTTTATGCCAACATAACAAATTGGGGAAATTTGTTCCAAACACAATTTCTTCCTTCAAATTGATCCAATCAATCCTTAATTCATCAACATTTAAGCATACTTAATCAATCAATTTAATCAAATCATGCTTCAATTGATTTTACCCAATTTGTCATGCCCAAAATTTAGGGAAAATTGAATCCAATCCAATTTCATGAAATTGATCATACACAACTTCAATTCAACCTCATTCAAGCATACTTCATCAAACAATTCAACCAAATCATGCCTAAATCGAGTTTACCCAATTTTAACCCTAACTTTTTTCATGTTGATCAAAGCTCTAGATACCATTGTTGAATTCCTAATATAGGTCCCAAGATCATGAAATCAAGCATAAAATTCGCATGAATACATCAAAGGAATAAGGCGGAATTCATACTCACATTGAATGGTTTGATGCTAGGAAGAACAAGACCCATTTTCCTCCTTGTTCAAGCTCGGTTTTGACCTCCTTGGACTGCTATCATGCTCGGTTTTGGGCTGTCTTCCTCCTTGAAAATTCGGCCATTGAAGACCTCCATGGAAGCTCAAAGCTTCAAGGTTCAAAAGGAATTCCAAGCTCACAAATTCGTTTCCCTATCACCATAATATAACCCATGTGTGTGCTAGCACTACTCTTCTTCATTTGCTTCTCAAAATTTCGGTCAAACCAGAAAAATTAGGAGAAAAAAAGGCTCCAAGCGTGAGAGGGAGAAGAGAGAAAGAGGAGGGAAAAAGGGTTTCATGGAAAACCGATTGAGAGAGAGAGAAAAGAAAATGAAAATGCTTTATATATTTATTTATTTCATTTTCTAAAAACAAAACAAATAATTAAAAGCATTTATCATTTACCAAAAGTCAAAACCAAAAAGCAAAAAGTTGCTTTTCAACTACTACATCAATCACTCAAATCAAGTGACAACTTGTCACATCACTCAAAGTGACATTGATTTGACGCTTGATGTGACTAGCGATTTGACGCTTGATTTGACTTGCGTGCCGCACTCGAATTCGAAATGCGAATGCGCTCGCAAACAATCCCGGGCTCGGGTTCGTTAATTCCAAATTAATGAATTTTCCGTTGCGTCGTAATTAAATGATTACGCCTAGCGAAATCACTATTCACGTCGCTAACGAATTAATTCTAAATTAATTCGTTCGCCCGAATTAAAATCTAATTTTAATTCCGCGTCGAAATCCAATTCTTATAATATATCGAATATATTATTTTATCGATTAATTCCAAATTAATCGTTCTTCTCTCTCTTTTATTAATATTTTATCCCAGATAAAATATCTCTGTGATTAATCCCATATTAATTTTCTTCTCTTCTAATTAATCCCAGATTAATTAAGTGCGAGTTATACGTCATCGGTGAATCTTCGGGAAGCGACCCATGAGATCTCCGGATATGTTGGCAGTAAATACGGTCGTCGGACTATCCGAACACGTAAGTACCTCGTACTACGTTTATACCGATTTACAAGAGCAATGTTGGCTTCTAGCAAAGCGCCATGCCTACCCAATTCTCCAGAAATATTCTTACAGGAATATATAGATCTGTATCAAGCGTAGTATACCGTAGTATTGTGCATATCGGCCCAGTATCGGATAGTCACGTGCTAGGCCTGGGGCTGGATAAGTGTCTGCCCTGTACGAAGCACATGTCGGATGTCTGGTAACTAGTCTCTATAATCGATATACATGACCTTGTCATAATATCCCGATGGCTGCAGCACCTCAGAGTACTAATACCGTATCCTGCGTGACATCATCTCCACTATGACTGGAGTGATACTTCCGTCTTGACATCACACCCAATACTCTACGATTCTCAATATACTCAGCTTCGGCGTACACAGAACCGGTTAGAGTCCTAGACGACCTCAACTAAAGTATATTGATTGTCGTAAGCATTAGCGGTGCAAGTCTCAGGTTAAGACCAAATACACCTACCCTGATTTCGGATTCCCATAGACACATAGTCATAATACCAATGGGATTCTGAGGGGTCTATCTAGAGCGAAGCTATTTCCCGTACCATCGGTGAAACACAACCTCCTATCGCACTTGCATGAGTATCCAATACCCAAATATATGAGAACTATGATGTTGTGCCCTCACAACGCGCACAAGTGCAATACTAGCCTATTCCGCACTATCGATGTCCAGTCTCGATAATACTACGACTAGGGATATTTAATGATTAATCATTCGTGGACTGATACTGTCTCATATCATTCTCAATCCAGGAACTAATCATAGGGACCTCTATTCATTTATATATCTAAGGTGATCTAATCACAAATGATGAGAGTGCAATTTCCTTGTCACATAGTTAATTTGTACAACAACACTATGATCTGTACAAATAGTGACGCTATGGGTCATATTATCCAACAAAACATAGAAAAATAAGCCTTTATAATGAGACTACAACCCTAACCCACAACCAAAATAATAAATTCTAATTAATACACCAAACTCATAACCAAAATAGTAAATCCTAATTAATATAGCCAACTCATAACCAAAATAATAAAACCTAATTAATACACCAACATAAAAGTCAAGCATTAATAAATAACAATAATAAATATACTATACTAATATAGGCCTAAGTATCTTGATGTTCCACCGTTTTAATAATTTCACCATCACAGGTTCGTCCAGCGTCAAGCCCATACGCAATGTAGTAGAGGCTCGAGAATAGTCAGATATGATCCTCTGAATGAATCTATGCATTGTTTCCTAAATCTTCTTAGCTCGAGACCACTTGATTGGACCTTCTAGAATATGCACAATAATGGTATGTCCTTGTGCTTCATGGGTTGCATCCTGGGCCTCATCATTTCCCCGCTCCTTAAAAGGATTCGACCTCGAATTTGCATCAAAAAAAGATAAATCAGAAATATTAAATTAAGCAGAAATATTATACTCACCTAGCAAATCCACTTTGTAGGCATTGTCATTGATTTTCTCAAGAATCTGAAATGGGTTAGAGTTTGGACTGTCGTTGCTTTGGGAATCGCTCCTTGCGTATGTGAACCCAAACCCAATCGCCTAGTTCGAATGATACATGGCGTCTACCCTTATTGGCATGCGAGGCATATTATTCATTCTTCTTCTCAATGTGCTTTTGTGGTTTGTCATGAATGAACTTGACCAAATCGACCTTGCGCTTACCATCCAGACTAACCCTCTCATCTGAGAAGGGCAAAAATAATAAATCCAAAGGTGTTAGTGGGTTAAAACCATACACAATTTCAAAAGGAGAATAAGAAGTAGTGGAATGAATACTACGATTATATGCAAACTCAATGAAAGGCAAACATTTTTCCCATGACTTCAAATTCTTAGCAATAATAGTACGCAATAGTTGAGACAAGGTCCTTTTAACGAATTTGGTCTGACCATCAATCTGTGTGTGACAAGTAGTGGAAAACAACATCTTAGTTTCCAGCCTACCCCATAAAATTTTCCAAAAGTGACTATACTATATATAAAGAGTGTTAACTTTCTTTCCTTTAGCTACTATAAGGGAACCTTTGGTGAGCTTCCATTTTCTTTCACCAAATTGGTTAGAATAACCATCATCATCAAGCTTTCCTATTGAGATCAAGTTAAGGCGAATATCTAAAACTTCTTTGACATCTTTGAGTAACAAGTTAGAGCTAACACTGGTCTCCAAGAAAATATCTCCCCATACCGACAATCTTGGATGCGCCCTCATTTCCCATCTTAACATAGCTATAATCACTGCTAGTATAAGATATGAAGGAATCTCCATATACAGTAACATGAAATGAAAGACCCGAGTCAATAACCCAATCACTAGTATGGAAAGTGAGATTTATTGAGCTTTCATCATAAACGATACCCATATCACCATCAAGTATAACTGCTGCAGTGTACTTTTTGTTATTTTTCTGTTTATCACCATTTTCCTTCGTCTGTTCTCTTCTCCACATTCTACACTCCTTTTTTATATGACCCATTTTGTTGCAATGAAAGCACTTAAACTTCTCCTCTGGGACTTAGATATTCCTTTCTATTTTTCATTGTACTGATGGTGGGAATTTCTACTTTGGCTTCCCCCCACCTATCTTACTTTTCTAAAACAAGTGCATCTGATTTAGAGGGACCCACATAAAGATTTTTTCTTCTAGATTCTTCATTCTGAAGCCTGTCTATAACCATATCCAAGGTTAGCTTCCCATTCGCTGCTGAATTATTCACTGACACCACTAATGTTTCCCAACTGTCAGGTAAATAACTAAGCAATAACAATGCTTGTAACTTATCATCTAGTGTGATCTTCATTATAGTCAACTGATCAACAATGCCCTTAAACTCAACTAGTGTGTTCAGTTATGCTACGTCATTTCTTGTATTTCAAGTTCACAAGATTTTTCATCAAATTAGCTTTATTATGTGCGGTTGGCTGTTCATAAATTGTTTCCAATTTCTGCCAAAGAACACTAGCATTAGTCTCATTTGCTATATAGTGGTACACACTCTAATAGTCCCTACGGCTTTTTGGTTCAATTAAGCCCATTTTCTATCATCCAAATCTTTGAATTTAGCATCACCATCTTCAATGGGTTGATGTAAGTTTTCCATATAGAGTAAATCCTCCATCCTAAACTTCCAAATACTATAATTTCATGACTTCAATTTAATCATACAAGCTGAAGACTCTTTCTTCTCAATCCACACAAGTAATCAAATCAACTCGAAAGTTCTGATACCACTTGTTGGGAAATGGACTCACTACAACGATCAAGCAGAAACAATCATTTCCCTCTTTGTGTGACTAAAATGGATTGTATACCACAAAATAAAATATTGGAAACTAAACAACCCCAACCAATGTAATAAATGAGTACAAGCAACCACAAAATGAGACACTGATACTTTTACATGGAAAATCCAAATCGGAAAAATCCATGGGACCATAGTCCGATATAAACTTCCAATAGCAATTAATGGGATTACAACACATGTTCTTCTCTAGATAAAACTAGAGACTCACAACATCAAAAATCTCAACAATCTTAACTTCCAACAGCAATATGCATTTATAAGTGTGTATCTCAAATATCAATAAAAGAGATGTTGAAACTGAAATCAAAACCTATATGAATGTAGAGCATGATTTCAGGAACTTACCCTTCGAATATGGGAGAAAACAGAGTAGATTTCACCATTTGATCATCAGATTGAACCTTAAAACCCTAGCCTACAAAACTGAGTTTCTCGGCTCTGTCTCTGTCTCTCTCTCTCTTTCTTTGCAAATGCACGCTGATATTAATTTCAAAACGTGCAGGCCACTACCTCACTTATAAATAAAAGCAAAATTACATTTATAATTTTATCTAAGTCCATTAGTTTATAATAATTTTGTAACTTTATAAACTTTTGAAACTTAAGTTTTTGGGCCCCTAACATGAGGTGAACCCAACACAATATTACACAAGCCTTTGCTAAGCTTAAAAGCTTCCTTGATATGGAACTCCTTCATGTCTAAAATCCTAGAACCTAACCACTAGTTTGTATAACTATGAAAATTATAAGCTAGTAAAAAATGAGAAAAGTATAGGAAAAGCAAAGCTGAAAGGACGAGAAAGAAATTTTATTCGGATCACAAAATGGAACCGGGATGCTAGTTTCATTGACCTCAACATCTGTCTCGATCTCCCAATCTCCATTGATTAGGAAATAAAAGTGTTTTGGTTCTATCTTTCTTAGAGCATGTAGACAAACACCTAAAACCTTTACTCTTAGGACATCTCTAATAATGAAATAGACTAATGAACTCTGCCATAGTGGGATCAGGGAAGCCTGAGTGACGCCAAAGAGACCACAGCTCAACAATATACCATTAAGCTTTGGGATCAAGTTGAGTAAGATGAAGTCATATGAAATGCAATATTCCTCCGAATGTAGGGATGTAAATGAAGTTGGCTTCGGTATTCAAAATACACCTAGTAACTCCAAGATAGCCACTTGGAGGATTGGTTATCCTCGACTTAGGATCCTAAGATGAAGTTCTATAAGGATAAAAATTATACCAAGGAAAAATTCTCTAAGGATAAAACTTATCATTTGATCCTGAGAAAAATCCTGAGATCAAGAGATGAAAATCACCAAGAATAAGAACCTAGGATGAAAGTTCTTCAAGGATTAAATTATCCTAATACAAAATTATCCAAGGATAAAAAATTATTTTAAGACAAAGTTACTAAGGAATAAAATTATCCCAAGGCAAAATTCTTCAAGGGTAAAACTTATCCCTTGATCTTAATAAGAAAAATCTTCAAGGATCTTAGGACGAAAAACCTACAAGGATTCTAGGAAGAAAAACCTTCAAGGATCATAAGACGAAAATCTCAAAGGATCTTAGGATGAAAAACCTACAATGTTCCTAAGACAAAACCTCCAATGATCCTGAGACGAAAAATTTCCAAGAATAATAGGACAAAAAATATATAAGGATTATACGACAATAAATATTTAGGGATTCTAAAATGAAAAACCTCCAAAGATCCTAAAATAAAAATCTCCAAGGATCCTAAGATGAAAATTCTCCAAGGATCATATGATGAAAAATCTTCAAGCTTCTAGGACGAAAAGTCTCTAAGCTTCCTATGATGAAAACTCTCCAAGGATCCTAGGACAAAAAATCTCCAAGATCATAGGATGAAAAGCCTCCAAGAATCTTACGATGAAAACTCTCAAAGGATTCTACAAAAAAAAAATAATAAATAAAAAAAATCAAATCAAAGGATCCTAAGATGAAAAATCCATATGGATCATGGGACAAAAAATATCTAGAAATCATAGAATGAAATCTCTAAGGATCCTATGATGAAAGAATGAAAATTTTACAAGGATCCTATGATGAAAAACCTCCAATGATCTTAAGATGAAAAATCTACAAAGATCTTAGGAAAACAAAACTCCAAAGATCCAAAGACAAAAAATCTCCAAGGATCCCAAGAAGAAAAATCTCCAAGGATCCTAGGATGAAAAATCTATAAGGGTTCTACAACAAAAAATCTTCAGGTATCCCGGGTTGAAAAACCTTTAAGGATCATAAGATAAAAAACTTTCATGGATCATAGGACGAAAAATCTCTAAACCACAAAAAATCTTTAAGGATCCTAGGATGAAAAATCTCTAAGAATTTTAGGATGAAAAATCTCTAATGATCATATGATGAAAAATTTTCAAAGATCCTAGGATGAAAATCTCCAAGGATTTTATGACAAAAAAAATCTTCAAAGATCTTAAGATGAAAAACCTACAAAAATCCTTTTATGAAA
The DNA here is from genome assembly GCA_019454045.1 of Zanthoxylum bungeanum. Lineage (NCBI taxonomy): Eukaryota > Viridiplantae > Streptophyta > Magnoliopsida > Sapindales > Rutaceae > Zanthoxylum > Zanthoxylum bungeanum. The sequence goes on along the minus strand of SKCR01026036.1, from coordinate 32,447 downwards.
AAACCTACAAGGATCTTAAAACGAAAAATATAAGGATGCTAGGATGAAATCTCGGAATGATCTAATGAAAACTCTCCAATGACTATAAGACAAAAATCTCCAGAAATTCTAGGATGAAAATTCTCCAATAACCAATTCAAGAATAAAGTCTCACTTGTTATCTTAAAAATTTAGAATTGGGGGTAGCTATTGGACCAAATTTAGAATCGGTGTAATAAAAGCTCAAGAAGAATTGTCACAATGAAGCCTAACAGACCCAGTAAAATCCAAAATGAAGTTACTAATAAAGCCCAATATAGAGAGGAAAATATCGTTATTTCCTCCTTCGATCGTAAGAAAAAAATAATAAAGTTTCCTCTGAAAATAAGATCACATATTCCGAAAAATTTATGAAGAAGATGAATTCCCCCGCCTACATAAGGCAAACTCTTGGGAAGGGGATGAAGTCTCCACAACATCTAGCTTTTCGCCTATGAAAGGCAAACCTTCAAAGCATAGAATATGATATTCTTAGGAGTGGCAAAACGAATTAACGAATCAAATTCATATCGAATCCTAAACGAATCGAATCAAAATATGATGGATTCGTATTCGATTCGTTTATTAAATGAATCGAATACGAATATTCTTTTAGTCATTATATTATTCAATAACATAATTTATCATAATTTATTTACATTAATTCTTCAAAAATATAGATATGAAATATGTAATTAATATATTTATTAAAAATAACTTACTAAATATAAGAGGGAAAAGGTTCATCAATCATCATCCAAATACCGTATTCTTATGATCCTCTGAACCTAGGAACTTAGGAAGAGGAAAAGGGTTCATCATCCATTGAAAGGACAAGGACAGGGATATATGTCCAAGTGTCACTCAACATATATATATATAAAGAGACAAGTGTTGACAAATATAGTTGTGATAATGACACTTGTCACCAACACAATAAAAATTCTAATTAAATCAAAGATCTCTATAAATATAACCGCACCTCCAAAGAGACAAAATGATGGAAAAAATGCACATAAAAGACATGATTCAGACTTTCTTTCTCTTGAATTTCAGTTCCTAAGTTTTTCTCTCTCTAAAAAATCAGTGACTGACCTGACTGTCGAAAGAATTTCGCTGCCAAAGCTGGCCCTTTAACCCTAGCTTTCTTGTCTTCGTAGATTTTCACTGGATGAAGTTCTATTCATCATATCCAAAGACGAAAATTAGAAGATTCTAAAATCCAAGCATCCAAGGATAGGCGATCTTGTCCTCACCAAGTCCAATGGTTAAAAGAGCCCAATTTGAAGAGCGCAAACTAAAGCTCATCCTACTGAACTCCAAAGAAGAGATGGTCCACTCTTAACAAGATCATCCTAAGTTCAAGGTTACTTACCAACAGTGCTTCAACACGAAGCATGCCGACTTACTGACATTTGAACTAAACAGAATCCAAAAAACAAGCCCAGCTGACAGATTTAGCAACATCTTCTTATAGATAGATGTAGAATGTGAGATTGTAAGTTAAACAACTTTCTTTTATTTCAAAATATTTCAGTTTTGTAGTGAAAATGGCTACATTTGGCATGTTGCTTGAGTTCAAATTTTGAAATTGAGAGTTGCCATCACTGTAGATATTGGATTTCACATTCAGATTTGTATGATGGGGTACTATCGATCATTAAAAATAAAGGTAAAGTAAGTTAAGAGTTTCTACCCACCGGTGTGGTGGTTGTCATAGGCACTCTGACACTCAAATCAGTGATGAAAATGAACAGTAAATAAGGGCATAATAAGGTTCGATGTTATCTTGACCTCCGTAAACTGCCTTGAGGGCGGTAGACAAGTGTTTAAAGGATGATATGCTTTGAGAGATCTAATATGATTGCCAAAGCTTGAATGAATGTAACTATGAGTTCTGCATCTTTTATAGGCTAAGGAGTATCTTTTTAATTGGTTTTGCTATCACATTTAGGATGGTGGGTCCCATTAATATGTTAGAAATCTAGATTTTGGTGCTAAGACAGCTAATCAAGTAGAGGATAATTAATTATGGAGAGACTTTTTGTAGGAGATTTATTGGAAAGTCAATGGGTTGTCTTGTGGGCTTCGTCTGATATGTGGGCCTGTGAAGAAAAACGTTTGGGTCTTTGGACCAACCTTGGCCCATAGATTGGGTATGATGTTTGAATGATGAATTGTCTGCCCTGTTGTCAATTGGGATTTATCTAATATACACTACAAGAATTATGGCTTTTAGCGTCGACATAATATTCAACGCCAAAAATCACTTTTAGCGTCGAATATCATTTTCGACGCTAATTGTCATATTTTTAGCGACGGAAAAAAATTTCGACGCCAAACATTCAACTTTTGGCGTCGAAAACAGTTTTCGACGCTAAAATTATGACTATAGCGTCGAATAATATTCGACGCTAAATAATTTCACTATTGCAATAATTTTTGGCGCCAAATATTAAACTTTTAGCGTCAAAAATCTGTGTCGACGCCAAAAACTAGACATTTAGCATCGACTATATAGCGTCGCTAAAGGTTTATGAAGTTTCCACCGACAATCCTTGAATCTTTAGCGTCTAAATTTATGTCGATGCTAAATGTCCGACATTTAGCGTCGAAATTGTTGTTTCGACGCTAAAAAATACAACAATTAGCGTCGAATAATCAGATTCGACGCTAAAGATAGATTAAAATGCAGAATGCCACCAACCCTTCTCCCCCTCTGTTTTTTCTCTCCTTCTCTTCATTTTCATCCTCTGAAATCTGAGAATTTCTCATCTACAACCTCACAACTCTCCTAAAAATTTTCAATAAAATTGTAATCAATTTCCGATAAGGTAAATCTTCTTTCATATTTCTTTATTATTTTCAATTTTTATGATTATATATGTTGTTTATATGCTGTTTGTTAGTGATTTATGGTTCATATATGTATAGTAAGTATATTAATTAACAAAATAGAATTTTTCTGTAAACTATTTAATTTATCAACCAAATATATATATATATGTATGCTTAAATAAAGTATTAATGAATTAGTAATGTTGATTACTGTAATATGATATCTAATAATTATATTATTATATTTAGGTATTCTGCTGAAATGGATAGAAATTGGATGAGCTATCTGGATAGATTGAGTGTTGAATATCGTAATGGAGTGTATGAGTTTATGGAAGTCGCAAAGCAACACATTGATGCAGAAGGTCGTGTTCGTTGTCCATGTGCAAATTATTTGAATAGGAAAAGGAAGCGGTTAGATGAAGTTCATAATCATTTATACATGCCAGGAATATCACCAACTTACCGTACGTGGATTTATCACGGTGAGCAGTATCATTCTCAGTCACGGTTTATTGATTCCGGCGAAGGGAGCAGTAGTTACAATCAACCTGCAAACGATGAGATCACCGATATTTTGCATGACTTACAAGGTCCACAACTTGGTCATAGTGTTAGTGGTGACATGCCAGTGTTAAGTGGAAATGATCAAAATTTATTTAGTGAACTACTTGATGAGGCAAAAAAAATTCCATTTGAAGGTGCTGGAATGTCGATCTTGAATTTCGTTGTGAAATTATTACACATTAAAGTGATCAACAGAATGACCAACAAAAGTATCGATATGATGTTAGAGTTACTGGCCCAAATGTTACCGGTTGGAAGCAAGTTGCCTAAGTCGTACTACGAGGACAAAGAAAATGTTGCGTGATCTGGGAATGGGGTATGAATCCATTGATGCTTGTAAGTTTTATTGTGTATTATTTCGTGCCGAGTATGAATCACTTGAACATTGTCCGATATGTGGTGAAAGTCGGTACAAAGTCCGTGGTATGGGGAAGAAAGTGCCTCAAAAGATATTGCGATATTTCCCTTTAACCCCCAGGCTGCAGAGATTGTTCATGTCACGACACACAGCGACTGATATGATGTGGCATCATGAAAAGAGGATCGGTGCGGATGGCATACTTAGACATCCTGCGGATGGAACCGAATGGAAGGAATTTGATGACATGTACCCCCGTTTCGCTGAGGACCCCCGTAATGTCAGGTTAGGTATTGTCTCTGATGGTTTTAACCCATTTGGGAATATGTACAACTCTTATAGAATATGGCCCGTTATTGTCATTCCATATAACTTACCTCCATGGAAATGTATGAAGGATCCATTCATGTTTATGTCATTGCTTATCCATGGTCCACGTTCACCTGGTAAAGATATAAATATTTACTTGAGACCATTGATCGAGGAGTTACAAACATTATGGAATGTGAATGTGCATACCTATGATGCAGCTTCAGAGCGGTATTTTCAGATGCATGCCGCATTATTATGGACCATTAATGATTTTCCAGCTTATGGTTCAATATCTGGATGGAGCACTAAGGGATACATGGCATGTCCAGTTTGTGCGGGTCAAACACATTCGCAACGATTACGGAATAAAATCGGATACACAGGGCACATGAGATTTCTTGAGTTGAGTCATCCTTGGCGGAGGAGTCAATTATTTAACAGTCAACATGAACCTCCGAGTATGCCCAGTCCATTGTCTGGATTAGACATGTTTTTCCAACATCAACATCTGAGAGACAGCACACCAGGTAAACATCCTAATAATAGAGATAAAAATCGAAAACGCTTACCTGAAGAGTTGAATTGGACAGGAAAGAGTATTTTCTTTGAGTTGGAATATTGGGGGACTCTGAGTTTGCGACATAATTTGGATGTAATGCATATAGAAAAAAACATTTGTGAGAGTTTAGTGGGTACACTATTCAATATTCCGGGTAAGACAAAAGACACTGTAAATGCTAGATTGGACCTACAAGATCTTAGAATTCGCAGTGAATTGCATTTACAAGTCACCTCTCGAGGTCTTATTAAGCCTCTTGCTAGTTATGTGCTCAATCAATCGGAGAGAAAATCATTCTGTGATTGGCTGAAAATGGTTAAATTCCCTGATAATCACTACAAGAAAAAATGCCTTTACTGACACTAAGGTTAGTGACACTAGGCTAAAAGTGTCAGAAACGACGTGTAAATGGGCCTATTTCCGTGTTTTTCACTTAAATATCAATAATTACTGACACTATGGTATCAGCGATTTTAGTGTCAGTAATTACTATTACAATAGTATCAGTAAGAAATAAAAAAAAAAAAAAAAACGCGTAGTCGTCTGGAGTCGAACCAACACCTCGCGGAAGTGACGTTTTTCGCATATATTACTGACACTAGAGTATCAGTAAATTTAGTGTCAGTAATTAATGATACCTTAGTATCAGTAAAAAAATTAAAAAAAAATTTATTTCCTTACGTCTGCTGGGACTCGAAATTATAACCATTGATATAAATTTTTTTTTTATTGTAAGGCTTTACCACTGGGCCAAATCGTGACTTTTGTTCCTTATTTGGAAACAGATCTTTGAATTTGAAGCTTTCTAGTTTCTAGGGTTTTGCTTGTCATTTATCACAAGCACAGACTTATTTATTTGTTTCTTCAAGCGTAATAGTTTAAAGTTGGAAATGGACGGGGAAGAATTGACCGAGCAGGAGACCGCACTCTATGATCGCCAATTAGGGTTTGGGGCGCTGATGCTCAACGAAGGTACTTCTATTTTAATTAATTAATAAATGTGGTTATAAATTAATTTTTCTTTTGTCAAATTCGTTAATGTTGTATTTACTAATTCGATTAATTTCGTTACTTTTCTTGACACAGATTGAGCAAGTCACATATTTTAGTCTGTGGAATGAAAGGGACTGTTGCCGAGGTAAAATTTTGACGTGACTCATAATTTTCTGTGTCATTAGCATGTGGTGCTACGAATATTAACTCTGTTATTCTTTCTCTAGTAATTGTTATGTGTTTTTTTTTTTTTTTATTGTAAGTAGTTGTTATTGTGGGTAGTTTTGCAAGAATATTGTACTGGCTGGAGTTGGTAGTTTGACATTAATGGATGATCGGGTGGTGACTGAAGAAGCATGGTCTGCAAATTTTTTGATCCCGCCTGATGAGAAAGTATATGGTGGGAAAACGATTGCTGAGGTTTGTTGTGATTCCTTGAAGGAATTCAATCCGATGGTTCGTGTTTCTGTTGAAAAAGGTTTGCCCACTTTGTTATGTAGTTGTTATTTTTGTTATTTTTACTGTAATGTAGTTAATATATATAGGATTGATGAATATTCAGCCTACATTGACTTCGTGTATTGCTTGACAATTATTAGTGCCACAAATTGAGAAGCATTTATTATTTAGTGAAACCTAAATTTTATTGTTATGTTTATTGTATATATATACGTGAATGATGAATTTTCAGCCTTACATTGGCTGAATTTGTGTATTGCTTGAGAATTATTAGTGCAACTAATTGAGCAGCATTTAGTGAAACCTAAAGTTTGATGTTGTTGTTGTCAGTTGCTGCTCCATGTCAACAAAAGTACTCAACATCTCTTTGATAGATGATTGTAGCTAGAAAATAGTGACTTTTACATTAAGATCTTATTGACATTATTAGTGCCGTTGTTTCTTATTGTATTTATGCTTTGTGCATTTTTTAACAGAAATTGATCAATGAGAAATGTCGAAAGTTATCCAAGCGTGTAGCTTTTTATACAGTTGACTGTAGAGACTCTTGTGGTGAAATATTCGTGGACTTGCAGAACCACAAGTACTCAAAGGTGAGCTTCTTACTGTTGTACCCATTTTTCGTTTTTTCTATTTGCAGGATAACTCATGGCTTCTTCTCTTATATGTTCCTGGGATTATTTTCCAACTTTGAATGCTCAAGTGTGTGTAAGCTTATGCTAATATTTGCAAGCCCTTTTTATGCACTGTAGTATTTTGATATATCAGTTAATTAAGTAGTAGATTACTAGATTGTTAAAATCTAGCAAAACCTATCCCCAGACTTAGAGGATTTTATGTTGGTCATGAGTTAAAAAACAACTAACGTGGCATGGGCACTGTGAAACAAAATGTTGCCCGATTATTGGCAATTTTACTGGTAAACTTTGGATTTACTAGTCCTATTATTTTCAAAGAGTTTATTGTGAATTGGTATTAAGCTTGAACTTATATTAGGCAGCTCTTTTGCATATCTGAGGGCTGTCATCTTTTTCTTTCTCTGACGCTTTTATTTTGAAGTTCCAATTCATACTGTGAGAATTTCAAGCATTTAAGAACTTTTCAACTGTGATGCTTTTTGTTGACAGAGGTAGTAAATTCCATTTTTACCTCAACTTGTTTCTTGACAGCAAAAACTTGAAGAAACAATTAAGTATCCAAGCTTTGAGGTATGACTTGGTTTGTCATGTAGTATACAATGACATTAAGTAATTTTTTTCTCTCTCTTGCTTTTTGTTATTTAGTACCATTCCCACATTATTTGCCATGTGATTATTGAACAGAAGCTTTATCAGAGAAGAATACACAGTCCTTGCTAAATTATTATTGAACCAATACTTGATGTGGGTTAAAAATCATTATAAGTCTAAACTATTTATCAACTTCAATACACTTCACTATGTTAATTAGTATGTTAATTCCCTTAATCTATAATGGGCTGGTCCTCTCCTACTCTCATTTTCGTAAGCTTTTGATAATATTGTGACGTGATAAATAATAACATTTTAAGGCCAAGATTTACACACTTTTTTCTTTTTTTATTATACCACTAAAACACACATATTTATTGGTTTATTTATTTGTCTTGTAATTTCCATTGCATTCTTCATAACACTTATTTTTTCTTATTCAACAACTTTCCAACCACTGCAACGTCTGAACTCTTCCATTGCCTCAATATGTTACCTGAGTGCATGATCCTTCACATGGTCCCAATGTATATTGTATTAGATCATGTCATCTGATAAACTTCATCTGGTTCATGAGATCCTTTTATTTCAGTTTTATGTCCGTCTATATATATGTGTGTGTGTGTGTGTGTGTGTGTGTGTGTTATTGATTTGTTTGTTTTGGTGATTATGTAGCGGTATGAAAGATACAACTTGTTATTATGGATGCCATTTGGTTTTTTATATGCATGCTCTTAGGTTGTTGGTATGGTTATTGTCAATAAGTGCTTTATGTGACAAAAATTAGATTAGGGTTATATTTTGTATTTTTATTTGGATGTATTTAATGTTTTTATTTATGAAGATATCGATTTTTTTTGGAAGTCCATCTAATTCTTAACATTTGGTTTATAATTTCAGATTTTGTGCCAGATATCATATTGTTGGGGGATTGTTGCAGGTTTCTCAACAAGTATCATGAATTTTGGTGGGGGCATGACATTTTGATGGGACTTTAAGAGTAGTTTTTGAAATATATATATGTTAATTTAAAGATTGTCTATGGAGTTTTTGTATTCATCATGTGATACTGTTGAATTGATTAATACGATTAATCTATTATATTGCGAATTTTATATAAATGTAATTTTTTAGTTTTTTATTTCATTGAGTTGGTATATATATATATATATATATTTTATGATTAATTTAATTACAAAAATAGGAAATATAATTGTGAAATAATACGATTTTTAAATTTTAAAAGATATTGACGGATATTGATACTATAGTAACAATAATTACTGACACTAAAAATCAATATATGCGATATACTGATACTGCAGTAACAAAATTTACTGACACTATAGTATCACTAAATACTGATGATATAGTGTCAATAATTTACTGACACTAAAATAGTGTGAGAGATTACTGATACCATAGTGTCAATAATTTTCTGATACTACAGTATTAACGTTTACTGACACTAAGAATCACTGACACTAGGAACTAGTGTCAGTGATTTCTGGCTGCGGCAACACTGACACATTTATATAGTGTCAGTAAAACCCTTTACTGACACTAATTTAGTATCAGTAAAAGTTTTTTTTCTTGTAGTGAATTATGCATCGAATATTGGGCGTTGGGTCAGAGATGATACAATAACGGGATTAAAGAGTCACGATTGTCATGTGCTTCTCGAGATTCTCCTTCCTGTTGGCATTCGACCTTATCTCCCCCCGAATGTATGCGACGTCGTACTTGATCTATGTGGCTTCTTTAAACAATTATGTCAGAGGACATTAAGCACATCTGTTATTGACGACCTTGAGCGAGGAATCGTGATAATCCTATGCAAGTTGGAGCGAATTTTGCCACCCGTTTTTTTTTATGTCATGGTACATCTGGTTGTGCATTTACCGGCTAAAGCTAGAAAGGGAGGTCATGTCCATTACAGATGGATGTATCCCATTGAGAGGTTCTATATATATATATATATATATATATATATATATATATATATATATATATATATATATATACAGTTTTATATAAGAAAATTCTTAACTTTTTTCATGTGCATAGAATTTAGTATTAATGCAAACTTGTTGTCATATCTGCATGGCTTTGGGAGATTACAAACAATATGTGAAAAACAAGGCACGCCCTGAAGGGTCAATAGCTGAAGCTGTTATAATAAGTGAAGCAATAACATTTTGTTCGATGTACATGCAGAATATTGAAACTCATTTTAATCGTCGGCCACAAAACTATGATGGAGATGCAAGTAATAACCAAGATATCACAGTGTTCCATCAAAATTACAGACCATTTGGAGCAGTAGGAGTCAAATTACTAACCCTTCAGGAAGTTCAACGTGCACATTGGTTTATATTGAGTAATTGTGATGAAGTGCAACCGTATTTAACGTAAGTTTTTCTGGTGCATAACTACTGTATTTTTGCCATACATTAACCGTGATAATTTATTGTAGGCAACATCTAACAATGCTACAATGTGGTGGTGACCACAATGTTGATGGAACACACAAAAAAGAATTTCCTAAATGGTTTGAGACAACTGTAAGTTAGAATATTTTATATTTATTTTTATCCTAACATTAAACATTTCAGTTTGTTATATTAACACATATATTTCTCTCATTGTCAGATTAACAACCAAGTGCAAAATGGTCAATTGGACTCGCAATCCTCGTTGGTTTCTTTGGCTTATGGGCCTCAAAAGCAGGCTTATGAGTACAGTGGATGCATTGTCAACGGAGTTAGATTTCATACCGAACAGCGAGATGTTACTCATGTGACTCAAAATTCTAGAATTGTAGTCCAAGGAGAACACGGCTCAGATCTAATTGACTTCTACGACGTATTGCAATCGATCATTGAGTTGATATACCGACCAAGACGACATATTGTGTTATTCGACTGTAGGTGGTTTGACACAAATGCCAGAAAGAGGAGAATTCAAGTTAGTAATCATCTAACGTCAATTAATGTTCAACGTTTTTGGTACAAGAATGATCCATACATTTTTTATACCCAAGCACGTTAAGTGATATACATATCTGATCCTAAGTTAGGAACTGGATGGATGGTGGTAGAAAAGTTAAAACATAGGGCCATTTGGGACACGCATGAGAAAGATAGAGTTGACATATCAGATGAAACAGAAGAAGTCTCCGGCAACTTTGAAGTTACTGAACAAATATTTTATGGACCAACTATCACCGTTCCTGAAAATATCACATTAACTCGAGCTAGTACAGACGTTGAGATAATTCCTCATTCTGAAGTGAGCGTTGAAGTAGCAAGTGAAGAACAATTTGACACTGAAGATGACTTCGATTCCAGTCATGAATCCTCAAATACCGACGATAATAGTGATTAATGAAGCTACTGTATTTTGTGATTGATAAATAATTTTCTGGATTATAATGTATGGTTGTTGATTTTAATTACTCTTTAGATATGGTTGAAATATTATCGTAATTATTAATAGTTTTCTGGATTATAATGTATGGTTGTTGATTTTAATTACTCTTTAGATATGGTTGAAATATTATCGTAATTATTAATAGTATAATTATCATATATTTGTTATTATTATTTTTAATGGTAGATATTTAGCGTCGAAAAAAAATATTCGACGCTAAATGGTAGACATTTAGCGTCGAAGAAAAGTCGACGCTAAATGTCTGTCCTTTAGCGTCGAAACAATAATCGACGCTAACTAAAAAAATTAAATTTCCCGGAAAAATAACCATAAATTTTTAATAAACCGCCTACTTTTTTGCATCGAATTAGTCGACGCTAAAATGAAATTAATTCGACGCTAAATGTCGTTTAAATCTCTAAAACCAGTGTCCTCTTCTTCCTCGGCTCAAACGAACAAATCATCTCCTCTCACTCTCTTCTTCTGCATTCTCGGCTCCAACCACTCTACTGCAACGAATTTACAGGTAAGTCTCACTTGTTGATTTTAATTTGATGATGATGATGAATTTGATGATGATGGTTGTCGATGATGATGATGAAATTTGATGATATAATTGATGTTGATGATGATGAATTTGCATGATGATGATGCTTGTTGATGTATGATGATGATGATGATGATGAATTTGCATGATGATGATGATTGTTCATAGAGTGGAATCATTGATGATGATGATGATGATTGTTGATGAATGATGATGATGATTGTTGATGAATGATGATGATGATGATTGTTGATGAATGATGAATGATGATGATTGTTGTAAATGATGGACAACCAGCATCAATCTCCCTATTCTGGGCAGAACAGCAGCAAATTGCTGATGTTCTGCCCTGAACACGCTAAATGTAGACATTTAGCGTCGAAGAAAAGTCGACGCTAAATGTCTGTCCTTTAGCGTCGAAATAATAATCGACGCTAACTAAAAAAATTAAATTTCCCGGAAAAATAACCCTAAATTTTTAATAAACCGCCTACTTTTTTGTGTCGAATTAGTCAACGCTAAAATGAAATTAATTTGACGCTAAATGTCGTTTAAATCCCTAAAACCAGTGTCCTCTTCTTCCTCGGCTCAAACGAACAAATCATCTCCTCTCACTCTCTTCTTCTGCATTCTCGGCTCCAACCACTCTACTGCAACGAATTTACAGGTAAGTCTCACTTGTTGATTTTAATTTGATGATGATGATGAATTTGATGATGATGGTTGTCGATGATGATGATGAAATTTGATGATATAATTGCTGTTGATGATGATGAATTTGCATGATGATGATGCTTGTTGATGTATGATGATGATGATGATGAATTTGCATGATGATGATGATTGTTCATAGAGTGGAATCATTGATTATGATGATGATGATTGTTGATGAATGATGATGATGATTGTTGATGAATGATGATGATGATGATTGTTGATGAATGATGAATGATGATGATTGTTGTAAATGATGGACAACCAGCATCAATCTCCCTGTTCTGGGCAGAACAGCAGCAATTTGCTGCTGTTCTGCCCAGAACAGTGAGATTGATGCTGGTTGATGTGTCGTCGTTTGCGATTTGTCGTTGCAACATTGATTGAATTGAAAGGGAAAATTGGATTTTCCCTGCCGAGGGTTTAATTGGTTCATTCATGGATGCGTACTGCCTGCATGGGTCTTGCTCTTATTATCCATTAGACAAATTTCTTATTCTTTCTTTATGGCATTTAGTTCGAAATATTTATAGTCAAACTTGGTTTTAGCAATTTGATGACGCTAATGCGACGGGTTTTTGCAGATGGCACCGGGCAATCGCAAACGGGCTAACGCGACTCCATCTACATCAGCAAGGGCAACTGGCCCTGGTGATTTCTCTGCTAGCACAGGTGAGTCCAGTACAGTGAAGGGTCGAGGACGCACCTGTGGCCTGGGGTTGGCTAAGTACGTTAAGGCTCACGGCCGTATCCGGATAGAGATATCAGATGATGGACACACTCAAGTCGGACAACATAATTCAGCGTTTAATACAGCCATAGGAGCTACAGCTCGATATGAAGCTCCCCAAAACTACGTTTCTTTGAGAAAGATACCGTGGGAGACGAAAATGAACCAGCTATTCCCTTCGCTACTTGTAAGTTTTCGATATTGTTTGTTATTTAACATATTTATTTTTAATAACAATTTACTCAAATTTTCATGTAGGAGTGGTTCGACTTCGATCTGACCAAAGTGAATGTCCAACAATATATTGACTACCACATGGGGAAAAGTTATAAAGATTATAGGACAAAAGTCCTGAAACCAATATTCGACGAACATGGACCTTCAGATGCTCCACAACACAAGTCTGATATTATAGAGGAACAAGACTGTACATTCTTATGTGAGCCTTGGTCTAACAAAAAACACGAGGTAAATTTTGAAATAAACGGAAATTTATAATTGTCTTTGTTTTCGGTACTTACAGTGTTGGTAAATGCAGGATAAATGTCACGCAAATGCGGAAAATCGAAGTCACTTACGTTTTAACCACCGTGGAGGTTCGAAGCCATTTATCAAACATCGTGCCGAACATTCTGAGGTAAATATATCCTAACGTAAAATTTAACAGTTCATTGTTTTTACTAATGTGGAATAATATTGAATTTATTTTCTATTTATAACAGAGTAGCACAGGTGAGGTGCAATCATTTCCAGATTTTTTTCGTGTGACGCATTACAATGAGAGGAACAAATGGATAAATGAAGAAGCCGAACGCTGCTATGTAAGTTTCAGTTTTTAAAATAAAATAATTAATATTATATATGTTAATTTTTTTCTCAAATTCTAATATTAACTTATTTTTTGAAACAGAACGAAATGATGGAACTCCAACATCAAACTCAGGAGACAGGGTCCCACCCCATACCAGATGAGCAGTTGTCGCAATTGGTTTTCAAGAATCAGACAGCTTACAACGTTGGCCTTGGCACTCGTAAGAAGCCGATGTCATCTGCACGCAATACTGTTAATTCAGACAATGTCTCTCTCCGAGACGAGTTAGTCACCACCAAAGACGAGCTAGCCACCACCCGAGACGAGCTGAAGCAGACTAAGGAGAAGCTAGAACAGGTCACGGTGGATCACGAGAAGAAGATGGAGCACTTGGAACAGCAAATGCTGGTTTTCCGTCAGATGTTGGAGGCCTCAATCAGTCAGGGTGCATCGGGCTTGAGCGTCCCCCCATCACAGTAGCAATTAATTTTATATTTGGTTTTGTATAAACATTTTGAACAAATAAATTTAATATAATTTTTTTTTTATAAAACAAATTTCAATATAATAATTATTATAATATTTCGTAATTCTGTTATTAATTAGATTTTTTTCAATTAAATTAAATATTTTAGACCAAAAAGAAGTAAATTAATAATTTTTTAAAAAACAAATTTTTTAACTATTAGCGTCGACTAATTCGACGCTAAAAATTGACTTTTGGCGTCGAAAATTTCGACGCTAATATGAACAAAAAAATCGCCGCTGTAAGTATACATATATTACTTTTTTAATATACTTTAGCGTCGAAACATGTCGACGCTAAAAGGTTGACTTTTAGCGTCGCATTATGTCGTCGCTAAATATAACCTATAGCGTCAAAATATTTAATTTAGCGTCGAAAAAAATTGGACGCAAATATATAGTTTTTAGCGTCGCATTTATTTATTTCGACGCTAAAAGTGATTGTCGTCGACATTTCGGCGTCCATTTTTAGCGTCTAATTATTTCGACGCTAATTTTATTTTGCGTCGAAACTTTGACTTATGGCGTCGAATTATTTCGACGCTAAAGGGTCTAATTCTTGTAGTGATATGGGTCTGAGATGAAAATATAATTTGGTCCTTAGCCCAAATTTGCCTCATATAGTTTGTCTCATACTCTCTAAGTCAATGAGTCTTTGGCTTGGAGAGTATTGAACGAGTATGTCTTCTAGGGTTTGACTAAAACATGTGATTGAATAGGGACATTGATGTCGCTTGGACCAAACGAATGGTCATAAGAGAACTAAATGAATATATAGGATAACCCTTAGTCGACCAAACCTGATGAAGGTGAGGGAATCTTTGATATTTCCTGGACTATATGAGGGTCCAGGATAATCTCCAACTGACTGAACCCTAAAAAGGTCCATTAGAGTCTTCTATGTCGTCTGGACCAGATGAGGGTCCAAATCTTCACATTGCCTCGACAAAAGTCATGGGGAATGTTCCCGTTGCCTGGACCAGATGAAGGTCCAGGATAATCTCCAACAGACTGAACCTGAAGAAGGTCCAAGGGAGTCTTATGTGTCGTCTAAACCAGATGAAGGTCTAGGTCTTCATCTTGACTCGATAAGAGTCATAAGGATTGTTCCTGTCAATTGGACCAGATGAAGTTCCAGGATAATCTCCAGCCGACTAAACCTGAAGAAGGTCTATGTGAGTCTTTTATGTCGTCTGGACCAGATAAAGGTTTAGGTCTTCATCTTGACTCGACAAGAGTAATGGAGAGTGATCCCGTCGACTGGACCGGATGAAGGTCCAAGATAATCTCCAGTCGACTGAACCTGAAGAAGGTCTAAGAGAGTCTCATATATTGTCTGGATCATATGAAGGTCCAGGTCTTCATATTGACTCGACAAGAGTCATGGGTATGTTTCTGTCGACTGTACTAAATGAAGGTCCAAGATAATCACCAGCCGACTGAACCTAAAGAAGGTCAAGAGGAGTCTTGTATGTCGTCTGGACCAGATGAAGGTCTAAGTCTTCATCTTGGCTCGACAAAAGTAATGGGGAATGTTCCCGTCGACTGGACCAGATGAAGGTCCAGGATAATCTCCAGCAAACTGAACCTAAAGAAGGTTCAGGTGAGTCTTCTATTTCGTCTAGACCAGATGAAGGTCCAGGTCTTGATCTTGACTCGACAAGAGTCATGGGAAATGTTCCCGTTGACTAGACCAAATGAATGTCCAGGATAATCTTCAGCCGACTGAACCTAATGAAGTTCCATGAGAGTCTTCTATGTCGTTCGGACCAGATGTAGGAAACGTTTTCCCTCGCGCAGCGGAAGCGATTAGGCTCACGGACCGAATTTGAAAAAAATTTCTGCTCTTCCCTTGCTTTGGCCGAACCTTGACAGTGATTTCACCGATGTTTTGGACAAACTTTCAGCTCCGGAATAGCCCCAAAACAGTCCCCGAACAGTCCCTCAAACTGCAGTGAAATAGCGTACTGTTTTGGACCTGCTATACACGCGAACTGCACTTGTTTTCTGCCGTGTTTTGCGCACCTTACTGCCCAATTTCAGATCTGATTTTTCTTCAAAAATCAATCCTAATACAGCCCTAAAATTTTCCTAAAGTGTTTCCCAACAACCCGAATGAAACACAAACAAAACGGAGCTCCCTGAGGAACCCTGAAGTTGCGCAAATCACAAGGTTTCAGGGGGAAATTGCCGCAACTTGTAGGGGGAATTTAGGGATGTTTTCCAACGTCACGAGGTCTTCCGAACTATGTCTCGACACTAACGGAGGGTAGTGTGGGCTACACTCACAAATTAATCTCTAAACGGTTTAGAGAATAATCACACACACCGAAAAGAATTCTCTTCTCTTGAGAGCTTGGAGAATGAGATGGAGGCTAGGGTTTCTAATGACTTGTGTATTAAAAATAAATCATAATTAATCTTTTATACTTATGGTTAATTTGTTTCATAAAACAAATCAACAACTAGTCTCCCAATCTCTATGGAATTCGGCCAAGGGGTATAGGATTCCTTGTTTGATTTTTGCTTCCAAAAATAAACAAATCCTACTCCCATTTGGACTCTTAATTTTCGGCCATGGTAGGGTAATAAGGATTTGATTTTTGTTTCTTAAACAAACAAATCATATTCCTTATAAAAGACTAGGAATTTCGGCCAATGAGGGGTTTTAATTAGGATTTCATTTTGTTTCCCAAACAAACAAATCATATTCCTTATCCAATAAGGAATCCTACCTTGGTAATAATTCTTAGCCTTATTAAATTATATCATATATAATTTGATATTCTAATTTAATAATTATCATATATAATTATTAATACTTTATATTAACTTTTAATATAAAGTCTCATGTGTGATATAATTATTATTAATCATATTAATAATATTTATTCCTTTTGTGAGTATATAATTGGACCATCCAATTATATTAGCTCCGCTATAGTAAATCGAGCTAGCACGGGGACCAAGTGGACCTACGGTTCTGAGCTCCAATAATCTCGAAATATTAATTAAGCTCTTAATTAAATATTCTGAATTATTAACTCCGGGTTATTCCACTAAAATCCGAAGTTGCACTCTCGTTGCCGTAGATGAAATATTAAGCCGAACCAAGTCGGTGTCCACCGATATAGTCATTGCATACGAATTGATCCTTCACAAATATCTCGTAATTAGAGCCGGGTCAAAATGTCTGTTATACCCTTCTAATTATTTTTACCTTAAGTACCATTGATTCTCTAATGAACGATTTATTCACAACTGTTATGAATATTAATCTTTCTATTCGTAATAGAAAAACTTGAGCGTTCAAACCGTTCAAGTACCGAATCAACCCTTAAGAGAGATATTCATCTACTTCTCGTAATAAGGAGTGAATTCCATGTCTATGTAAAACATTCCCAGCTACATAACAGACTATGCCCCCAAAGTACGTAGTTATTGGTTGGGATTGCAACACCAACCTCACCTTGTAAATCAAAGGACACCCGTCCGCAGGAGTTCGTAGTATACTCAGGATTAAGATCAATCCATATATGACCATCAAGTAGATCGAAATGACTTTCTTTATTTAACGGATATTATAAGAATGTCATTTCTATCTAGGCCCAGTCCTATATGATCACATCATATAAGGTGCCTCCATTCTCATGTCTCTACATGGACGATCCGGATTAAGATCGTCATCCAAATATAGAATGGACCGCAGCTATAGATGAACCACAAACAAAGTACCCGGTTTGTTTGCTCTCTATGGACTATTTAAGATTACTAACTTTAGTCTTAAATCCTCTGGTGCATGACGTTCATACACCAAGTCTGAAGGTACATAAGTAATCTACGGTATTTATATAGATATATAATATGCGATATTGAACAAACAATTAGATAAATGAATAATGCATCCTTTTATTTCTAAACTCATGAAGCCGTTTACATCACATGTAGCTCTAGGGCATACATCCCAAAAATCTCCCACTTGCACTAGAGCAAATGGGACATGTCTCGCAAACCTAGACCATCTAGGTGACCATCAAACACTTTAGCCGGCAAGGTCTTTGTAAACGGATCAGCAAGGTTCTCTACGGATGCAATCTTTGTGACGGTAATGTCGTCTCTTTGCATTATCTCCCTGATGAGATGATATTTCCTCTATATATGTTTTCCCCTCTTATGGCTTCTTGGTTCTTTGGAGTTTGCCACTGCTCCACTATTATCGCAATAGAGGGTGAGTGGTTTATCCATATCTGGAACAACTTCCAGATCTCCCAAGAATTTACGGAGCCAGACTGCTTCTTTAGCTGCTTCACAAGCCGCTACATATTCAGCCTCCATGGTGGAGTCACCAATGCAATATTGCTTTATACTCCGCCAAACAATAGCCCCACCACCTAGGGTGAACACGGATCCAGATGTTGATTTCCTGGAATCGACATCTGTCTGAAAATCAGAATCTGTATATCCTCTTAGGATTATATCCTCTCCAGAATATACTAGCATATAATCTCTCATTCTCTTTAGATATTTGAGAATGTGTTTCACAGCCACCCAGTGATCCAATCCCGGATTTGACTGAAACCTACTGACTACTCCCACTGCAAAACAGATGTCCGGTCTCGTGCATAACATGGCATACATGAGACTACCAACTGCTGAGGCGTATGGGATATGTCTCATTTCCTCAACGACTTGAGGTGTCTTAAAAGACTGTTCCTTCAACAAATGAATTCCATGCCGATAAGGCAGATTGCCCATAGCTAACAGTCGTTTCTTGCGATCTCGAAGTATCTGGATCCCAAGAACATAACTTGCATTTCCCAAATTTTACGTCTGATAATATTCTTACATCATTCCCAATAAGTAAGATGTCATCAACGTATAAGACAAGAAAAACCACATTCCCATCAATGACGCGCTTGTATACACAAGGCTCATCAACATTTTGCTCAAAATTATAAGACTTGATCGTTGTATCAAATCTTATATTCCAAGATCGAGATGCATGCTTGAGTCCATAAATGGACTTTTGCAGTTTGCAAACTTTTTGCTCTTGACCTTGGGCGGTGAACCCTTCTGGTTGTATCATATGGATACTTTCATCAAGATTTCCATTCAAGAATGCAGTCTTGACGTCCATTTGCCAGATTTCATAGTCATAATATGCGACTATGGATAGAAGAGTACGGATGGATTTTAGCATAGCTACTGGCGAGAAAGTTTCCTCATAGTCAACTCCCTCTTTCTGGGTATAACCCTTGGCCACTAGTCTAGCTTTGAATGTCTGTACCTTCCCATCTGATCCCATCTTCCTCTTGTAGATCCACTTGCAACCTATGGGCTTCACTCCATCAGGTTGGTCTACAAGTTCCCAGACTGAGTTGGAGTACATCGACTTCATCTCCAGGTTCATGGCTTTGAGCCATTCTTCTTTGTCAGGATCATCCATTGAACTGCTGTAGGTCAATGGATCATCTACACCATCGCTGGAGGCGACAACTTGTGCCTCTCCAACCCCTAAGTAGCGATCAGGTTGTCGTACAACCCTCCCACTACGTCTGGGTGGTAGATCATTCTGACTTGGAAGTATCTGACTATCAGATGTCGAAGATGCTATGTATTTGTCAACTTTTGTTGACGATGGCGCGTTGGTCGAACCAGTAAGTAACTCCTCGAGTAACATTTTACTACGAGGTTTGAACTCCCTCATGTAGTCCTCCTCTAGAAACGTAGCATTTTTCGATACAAATACTTTGTTATCATCGGGACTGTAGAAGAATCCTCCCCTTGTTTCCTTCAGGTAGCCTACAAATAGGCACACCTGAGAACGTGGTTCCAGCTTTGTAGTCTTATTCTTCAGCACATGTTATGGACACCCCCATATGCGGAAATGTCGTAAACTAGTTTTATGACCATTCCACAACTCTAAGGGAGTCTTAGGAACAGACTTAGATGGAACTACATTAAGGATATACATTGCGGTTTGCAGTGCATATCCCCAGAATGAACTAGGTAGTGAGCTATAACTAAACATAGATCTCATCATGTCTAGTACGGTTCGATTTCTCCTTTCTGCAACACCATTTTGTTGTGGTGTTCCAGGTGCTGTGAGCTGGGATACTATCCCGTGCTCAACTAAGAATTCCTCGAATTCTCTGTCGAGGTATTCTCCTCCACGATCCGATCGTAGAGTTTTGATTGTCTTACCTAATTGGTTCTCAACCTCAGCACGATACTCTTTGAACTTTTCAAAGGTATCTGATTTGTGATGCATTAGGTAGACATACCCATATCTTGAATAGTCGTCAATGATTGTGACGAAGTATTCATAACCACCTCGGGATTTTACATTCATCGGTCCGCAAACGTCCGAATGTATTAGCTCTAGTGGTTGATTGGCTCTTATACCTTTTCCAGAAAAATGTCTCTTGGTCATTTTTCCTTCTAGACAGGACTCAAAAACTGGTAAAGTCCCGAGCTTTAACTGGTTTAAGGCTCCGTCCTTTATCAATCTATTTATTCGGTCAAGGTTGATGTGACCAAGTCTAAGATGCCATAGATATGTGTCATCGTGAGAAATCTTTTGTCGTTTCGTTTTTGGTTTTTCAACCTTAAACATTTCAATGTTGAGCAGTGACTTATGCGTTAACAGTCTTAACACATACAAGTTATTTTCTGAGTTTCATGTGCATATAGTCAATCCATTTCTACCAATAATAACCAAATTTCTATTAAAAGAAATAGAATAACCATCATCCATAAGTCTAGAAACAGAAATCAGATTCCTGCGGAAACCAGGAATGAATAACACATCGTTCAAATTTAAAATAAACTATTATTAAAAACTTAAACTAGAAACTCCCACTGCTCTTGCTGAAACGGCATCCCATGTCCCGAATCTCATGGTGTAGTCACCTTCAGCAAGGTCCCTCCATGAATCAAGTAGCTGTAAAGAAGAACAAACATGGTTAGTGGCCCCGGAATCAATAATCCAAGCGGATTTGTCATCCTCCACTAATAGAGATTCAATAACGAGTA
The DNA here is from genome assembly GCA_019454045.1 of Zanthoxylum bungeanum. Classification (NCBI taxonomy): domain Eukaryota; kingdom Viridiplantae; phylum Streptophyta; class Magnoliopsida; order Sapindales; family Rutaceae; genus Zanthoxylum; species Zanthoxylum bungeanum. The sequence goes on along the minus strand of SKCR01026036.1, from coordinate 11,320 downwards.
AATCATATTTACCCGTTTCCTTTTTCTCCTTCAGCTCGGCAAGGTATTTAGGACAATTCCTTTTCCAATGCCCATTCTTGTCACAGTGGAAACATTTTCCCTTGGGCTTGGAATCCTTGGAGCTTTTCTTGTTCTTCTTTTTCATGGCCTTACCTTTAGCCTTTCCAGTGCCTTTCTTCTTCTTCTTTGCAGATTTGAAGATTCGGCAACATTTGCCTTTGCACTGGATTTACGAGGATCCACTAGCATGGACTCGTAATGGGTGAGCTCATTTAGCAGTTGGGTCAAAGTAAAAGTCAACTTGTTCATAACATAGTTGCTTTTAAACTGCAGGAAACTCTTCAGAAGAGTTTCCATAATCATGGTCACCTGGCTACGCTCGTCAATACGAGCTCCATGGGTTCAGCAGTGTTGAGATAAGTCATCATCCTTAAGACATGCTCTCAGACTGATGTCCCATCCTTCATCCTAGCAGTCATTGTTGAGACCATGGCATCATGGCATTGACGCTCCGAAGGCTGCCCAAACATGCCCTGCAATGACTCCATCATCTGAGATGGTAGAGCCATAGGTTCGTGCTTTGTAGCAAGAACCTCAGACATCCCTGCTAGCAAGTAGCAGCGGGCTTTCTCATTTGCTGCGACCCATTTCTGATAGGTATCGCGCACAGCTTGGCCGGTATTTCTGGCCGGCTCGGGAGGACGTTCCTCCGTCAGGACAAACTTTAGGTCTTCACAGACCAAGATAGCGTTCATGTTACTTTTCCATTTTACATAATTTTCTCCGGTCAACTTATCATTTGATAGAATGGAAATAATTGGAGAAACCATTACTGAAAATAAAATAAACATGCATTTAACATTCATTCATCGCATATTAAAATCATCAAAGAATTTTGGCATAAAATTAAAAATGATGCATGAACCATGAATAATGAATAAGAAACCTAAAAGAATTACTATGCCACAGAGATCTATCATCCCACAAGTAAGTGTCGACGTAGGGTAGGTCAAGTACTCGCATGATAGATTGAGACAATCACAGTTGTTTTAATATATGCGGGAATAACTCTTATTCCTATATTAAACAACTACCGTTTTATTTGATCAAGGAATTTCATTAACAGTTAATTAATCCTTTGTGAGTGTAACCCGCCGTTTCGGGATTCTTTGACTTAACGAGTGAAGTGCCACCGTAGGGTAGGTCAGTTCACAAGATACATCTAGAATCTCTATCCTTTCGGAACCCAAACTTGATATTGACCCAAAATGGACACCATCCGTAGGGGGACGAAAACAAAGCCGTCTCGAGGCGCCTTTTGAATCTCACGTTTTTGGACTAACAACGGAGATCGTGGGATGTACTGTCGTATCCCTCTCCCACTCACTATTTTAAATATTAAGGTTTCTATTTAAAATATCTAATATTTTATTTTAACTAGTGTGAATAAACTTATGGCGGCTAAATCATAATTGTTATTTACACTAGTTTGTCATAAGTGAGCTAATCAATTTTAACTATTAAAATTGTGTCACTAATATTCTATTAGTCTCTACTAACAGTTTTACTCTATTAAAATAATTTAATTAGAGTGGTATAAGTGAGCTACAAAATTTTAACCCTTAAAATACTAGGCACTTAAAAATCTAAAAACATGGAATTCTAAATGGTCAAAATTTTAATGAAACATTTTAATAAATCTTAGTGTGTTATAAAATTCAATGGTACGTGGAATTGTATCCCGAGTGCAGACCATATTTCAATCCATACGGAATCGGCTATGGAATTTATATCCGGGTTTCCATCCTATACACCAATGGAATTTATTATGCACCAATTAAGTCCAATATATTAGAATTCAAGTTTTAGACACTTATTCCCATTAATCTAATTAATGATTTCAAATGCATATCATTTTCTAACTTAAACATTTTAAATTACATAAAATCATAATTTTATGTCTATAATGATAATGCATCTATGACATGTTATGGCAAGTAAAATGCACGAGTGGGCACCCTAGGCTATATGACATGTTATTCAAACAATTCGAAATAAACATACATATAACATAATAAAAATTATTTTGCATTGACCGGGCTCTTATTTTTCCTATACTAATCTAATTAGTACAAAAGATTCACCAAGGCATTCCTTGGCCTTCAAATCCCGCTCCAAAGTGGTGTTGGCTCTCTTTGCGACTTCGGTGCTCCAAATTACAAAGAATTGAAACTTTACATTGAAAAATAAAATTACAACAAATATAAACAATGGCCATATGGCCTTACATCCCAAAACCAAAACCAACTACAAAAATAAGAGACAGAAAAATTTACGACCAATGCAAAATCCATTCATCACATGAAATAACAAAACCATTCATCACATGAATATCACAATGTGCCCACTCATCTAAACATGCATATCATATTTATAACTCATATAAACATATTAAAACAGAAACTTTAAATGAAAAAGTGAAGGGTTAAGAGCACTTTTCAACCTCGCTCTTGATGCCAATTGTAGGAAACGTTTACCCTCGCACAGCGGAAGCGATTAGGCTCACGGACCGAACTTGAAAATTTTTTATGCTCTTCCCTTTCTTTGGCCGAACCTTACCAGTGATTTCACCGATGTTTTGGACAAACTTTCAGCTCCGAAATAGCCCCGAAACAGTCCCCGAACAGTCCCTCAAACTGCAGTGAAATAGCGGACTGTTTTGGACCTGCTATACACGCGAACTGCACTTGTTTTCTGCCCTGTTTTGCGCACCTTACTGCCCAATTTCAGATCTGATTTTTCTTCAAAAATCAATCCTAATACAGCCCTAAAATTTTCCTAAAGTGTTTCCCAACAACCCGAATGAAAAACAAACAAAACGGAGCTCCCTGAGGAACCCTGAAGTTGCGCAAATCACAAGGTTTCAGGGGGAAATTGCCGCAACTTGTAGGGGGAATTTAGGGATGTTTTCCAACGTCACGAGGTCTTCCGAACTATGTCTCGACACTAACGGAGGGTAGTGTGGGCTACACTCACAAATTAATCTCTAAACGGTTTAGAGAATAATCACACACACCGAAAAGAATTCTCTTCTCTTGAGAGCTTGGAGAATGAGATGGAGGCTAGGGTTTCTAATGACTTGTGTATTAAAAATAAATCATAATTTATCTTTTATACTTATGGTTAATTTGTTTCATAAAACAAATCAACAACTAGTCTCCCGATCTCTATGGAATTCGGCCAAGGGGTATAGGATTCCTTGTTTGATTTTTGCTTCCAAAAATAAACAAATTCTACTCCTATTTGGACTCTTAATTTTCGGCCATGGTAGGGTAATAAGGATTTGATTTTTTTGTTTCTTAAACAAACAAATCATATTCCTAATAAAAGACTAGGAATTTCGGCCAATGAGGGGTTTTAATTAGGATTTCATTTTGTTTCCCAAACAAACAGATCCTATTCCTTATCCAATAAGGAATCCTACCTTGGTAATAATTCTTAGCCTTATTAAATTATATCATATATAATTTATATTCTAATTTAATAATTATCATATATAATTATTAATACTTTATATTAACTTTTAATATAAAGTCTCATGTGTGATATAATTATTATTAATCATATTAATAATATTTATTCCTTTTGTGAGTATATAATTGGACCATCCAATTATATTAGCTCCGCTATAGTAAATCGAGCTAGCACGGGGACCAAGTGGACCTACGGTTCTGAGCTCCAATAATCTCGAAATATTAATTAAGCTCTTAATTAAATATTCCGAATTATTAACTCCGGGTTATTCCACTAAAAACCCGAAGTTGCACTCTCGTTGCCGTAGATGAAATATTAAGCCGAACCAAGTCGGTGTCCACCGATATAGTCATTGCATACGAATTGATCCTTCACAAATATCTCGTAATTAGAGCCGGGTCAAAATGTCTGTTATACCCTTCTAATTATTTTTACCTTAAGTACCATTGATTCTCTAATGAACGATTTATTCACAACTGTTATGAATATTAATCTTTCTATTCGTAATAGAAAAACTTGAGCGTTCAAACCGTTCAAGTACCGAATCAACCCTTAAGAGAGATATTCATCTACTTCTCGTAATAAGGAGTGAATTCCATGTCTATGTAAAACATTCCCAGCTACATAACAGACTATGCCCCCAAAGTACGTAGTTATTGGTTGGGATTGCAACACCAACCTCACCTTTGTAAATCAAAGGACACAACCCGTCATGCAGGAGTTCGTAGTATACTCAGGATTAAGATCAATCCATATATGACCATCAAGTAGATCGAAATGACTTTCTTTATTTAACGGATATTATAAGAATGTCATTTCTATCTAGGCCCAGTCCTATATGATCACATCATATAAGGTGCCTCCATTCTCATGTCTCTACATGGACGATCCGGATTAAGATCGTCATCCAAATATAGAATGGACCGCAGCTATAGATGAACCACAAACAAAGTACCCGGTTTGTTTGCTCTCTATGGACTATTTAAGATTACTAACTTTAGTCTTAAATCCTCTGGTGCATGACGTTCATACACCAAGTCTGAAGGTACATAAGTAATCTACGGTATTTATATAGATATATAATATGCGATATTGAACAAACAATTAGATAAATGAATAATGCATCCTTTTATTTCTAAACGCATGAAGCCTTTTACATCACATGTAGCTCTAGGGTATACATCCCAACATCAGATGAAGGTTCGAGACTTCATCTTGACTCGACAAGAGTCATGGGAAATTTTCCTATCGACTGGACCAAATGAAGGTCCAGGATAATCTCCAACCGACTAAACCTGAAGAAGGTCCAATGAAGTCTTCTATGGGATCTTCTTCTCGACTAAGTGTCGATTAGACTCATGATGACAAAAGGAGAATATGCTGGTTGATGCCATTTTGTCGACTGGGACCATAATTCCATGACATTGTTTGTATGTTTGAAACCAAAAACATTGTTAGTAGTAAGGAGATAACATTTTTACCTATCGTTTGGAAACCATAATGGCCGAGCATGTTGGTAGTTCTCAATAGTAATAATCATGTTATGTCGTATGAACCAAAATGAGATTCTCTGTTTTGAAAGTAAACCTTATTTGTCAATTGGGGAGAATGTAGTAAAGATGTCACAAACAGAATGTTTTATCGTCGTATGGGATTATTGACCAATGAATGTTGTTCCATGTAATTTGAGGAAATGATATACTTCTCGTATCATTTGAGCCGAATAAGTGTCTTCGTTTATCGATTAGGAAATAAGGAGATTCCTGAACTTTGTGGAAGGCTAGTCTGTTTCAATTTATCATAGATCCTTCCTTTCAGAATGTTCCTAGTCAGCGACTAGGTTTGTCTCTTCTTATTAGTTGGGCCTTGATTGGGCTTCCTACAATGGGCTTTGATGGTATTGGGCCTACACTCACTTAGCACTGTAGCCCTATGAGGAGTTTCGAGGTGTCATTAAGCGAGAAAATGAGGCGCCAGAAGGAAAATAAAGTATAAGATGGTTTTGTAGGCTCCTTTGTTTCATTCACAAAAACTCACTAGTTTCAGCAAGTTGGAAGAACTCTCAAAGTCTTCAAGGTACTCTTTCGTTTCCTCTCTTTTTTCTTGAGTTTCTTTAACGTGTTCTTAAACATCTAGGTTGTTTTCATCCTTAGGGTATGCTTTAGTGTATATGGGATTGTGTTTGTGGATTTAGTTCATTTGATCTATAGTGCAAAGAGATTTCTAGGAGTTGGCAGTTTTTAAGTTGGATATTAGGTAGTCATTTGAACAAATATTGAGTGAGAGTTCTATGGATAGTAGTGATATTCCCATAGAGATGTATACTAGGTCTCGTAAAGTAGCTTCTAGGTCTTCCAGTGACTCGACTAGGGAAGAGGCTGGTTTTGATTGGTCGTATAAGTATTCGGGTGAGGCTGGAATACTAACAATAGCTGAGCCACCCCTAAAAGTGCCAAAGGATGTGAGACCTCTTAATACCCTACCTACTATAGGGGAGTCGAGTGGGACTCCAAGTACGAGTGAACCGATAAACATTTTGACCAAGAACCTAACCAGTCGAGTGACTAAGCAGCCAATGAGGGAAATGAAACTAGGATACAGGTTTCCCCCCGTCGATAGGGGTGAGACTTGTCACGTCGAGTGAAAGAATTGATTACAATATCCCTAGGTGTATTGGGTTTTATGAACGCTCTTTTATGAATGGACTGAGATTCCCATACCTAGATTAGTTTGGGAGGTGTTGAACCACTATGAGTTGGCCACTTCGCAATTGATGCTAAATACTTAGAGGATCCTTTTGTCGATTGAGTGTATGTCGTTTGAGCTAAGAATTGAGTTTGAAGTGAGGGATTTATTGTATACTTACTATCTGAAAGAGCATCTGACGGAGAAAGGGAGATATCATCTGTATCTTCGCCAGAAGAAAGAACATCTAGTGTTAGAGCTTAAGACGACTGATATGGGAGATTAGCAGAAGTTCTACTTCTTTGTGAGGGGGGATAATATTTTTGGGTCGACTGGAGCTGGTCGTATCCCCGAACATTGGAGTTTGTCAAGTGAGTATTCATCTTTATAAGTTCAAATAATTACTTTTATTGATTGGAGCTTCTTTGCTTCTGTTTTCCAGGCCTTTTATGCAGCAAAACATTTGATACTACTAGTAGTGTTGTCTCCTACACGAGATTTATCATCAGTCTGTCTGCTCCTGAGCGAAGTTAGAGGATGGTTCTAAAAGAGAATAGATTGAGACTGACACTGTTATGGAAGGAAGTCTTTGATCCTAAAGGTACCACATTGGCCCTTAGTAAGCTTATATTGGTCGTGGTAGTGGGCACTTGGTTATATCGACTACTATTCAGAAGGCTTCTGTTTTTAAAGCCGCTAACCTCTGAGGAAATTTTATGTGCAGCCTAAGCTATGTGGGGTCGAGTGAAGAAATCATGGCCAAAAGGAAAGAGAATAAGGCCAAAAGGAAATTATTAGAAGTTGAGCATACTCTTCCAGAGTTAAGAAGATCAGCCCCAAGTGAGCCTCAAACATTGGTACTGAAGGATTTGTCTGGGGCCATTACATCATCTAAGAAGCGCAAAATAGTCATCGAGCCGGAGAAAGATTTAGAGAACGTGATTATCAAGATTCCCCACGATACAACGGTAATTTCTGGCCCTTCTGCCCCCCAAAATTTGTACGAGGCCAACTACTAGAAGAAAATGAAAGTCGGCTAACTGAATTGGGGCCATTGGAGTCAATCAAGAAATTTATGGCTCTCAACTATCAGGTAAGAGTCGTTTCGAGTTGTTTTTTCCTTTATTTAGTACATGTCTAGTGGTTTCATAACATTGTTAATTTTTTGCTTTTCAGGCACTTGAATGCAGCTTGTTTCAACAAGATTATGTGGAGTTGAGTCAAATACGGATGAAGGATATGGAAAAATCTAACATGTCGGTGAGGAAAGAGAATGCCAAGTTAAAAGTAGCATTCGATGCGTCCGAAAATAAGATGAAGGAAGTGAAGAAGGAAGTAGAGTCGACTCGGGCGACATTGAAATTAGAAAAAGAAGTAGCTGAAGCTGAAAATGAGGCTTTCACAGAGAGCTTGGTTGGCCTAAAGAAGGAAAACAATGAATTAGTTGAGCAGCTTGAGAGGGTTGCTTTGGAGGCAATGATGAAGGAAAGAAACAGCATGATGCAGCAATATGTGGTTGGGCAACACCACACCTGGACACCAAAAAATGGATTAAAGAATATGCCAGAATAGAGGCTAGCCTCTCGCTGTCGACTGAGGGCGAAGATAATGAAGAAGGAGATGAGGTTGATTCGAAAGAAGTAGACTGATTATCTTTTCTCTCTGTAACTTGTATATTCTTTTTAAAAAAAGACTAAATGACATTGTAGACTGTAACCCTGTTAAATTTTAGGCGTTTGAATGAGAACGTACAATCTATTTTGCATTCCAAATTGGACTAAGATTTGGCATTTAGAGCTAGTTGTGTCGTGTGAGATATGAATGCTTGGATAACCTGTTTGGGAGTCTTAGCCTGTTTAGTGACGTTCTGTCCTGGACCCTGTAAGGCAAGGGTCGACGATCAAAATCTCAGTTAAGATGACTGTGCTCTCTCCTTTGATAATCCCTTCTGTCTACTGGCTGTGGAGCTTTGCCAATGAATTCTTTGAGTCGCTTGGGAGGATTTGGGGTTCTATCATTGTGATGGCTAGAGGAACTTTCCCTCCTCTTATTCTTCTTATATTCCTCCAATTTAATCTCAATTTGAGCTCGGGACATGGTCTGATCCACAATGTAGCATCAGAACTTTGTTAGATTGTTAAAAAACCCAATATCTGCGATCAAACCATTCCTGAAGGCTTCTACAGCTGTCGACCGATGGAGATCTGGGATGGATATTCTCTTCTTGTTGAAACAAGCCACGTAGCTTCGTAAAGATTCTCTATTTCGCTGTTGGATTACGTTGAGGTCGTCTGTAGTTTTTTCGATTTTACTAGAGCCCATAAAGTGCGCCACGAACTTGTCTGCTAGTGCTTGATATGAGCCAACGGACCAGTATGGAAGGTTAATGAACCAAGTGAGGGTTGGGCCTGCCAATGTCTCTCTAAACCCTCTACATATTCCAGTCTCCCACTGGTGTGGTGCTAGGGGTGTGGACATAATCTTATACTTGTAGTCGAAAACATGATCGTCTGGGTCTGTAGATCCATCATATAACTTAATGTACGGGGGATAAACTTTCATGGGAGTTCAATAAAAGTAAAGGTCTCCAGGAAAGGAGTGTCTGAGATTGTCTCGACCCGACTTTTCCTCACTGGTAGTCTCATCCCAAGTAGGCTGGAAAGAATTACATCTTTGAACTTTTGCATCTCTTTGTGCAAGGCAGAGGCGACTCGTTGTGTTGGATCAACATGAGAGATATAGTGACCTATCTGGTGGCTTTGGGGTAGTTTTCTGGTGGCAGATCATCGCCAGCAACATCGTTGAATGCCCCCAAGAGGTTAGTTTTAACGGAAGGGTCGTTGGGGCGATCTTGGTCTTCACGCTACTGTAAGGTTAGGGTAATTTGCTCCAACTGCTTCTGAAGGTTTGTGTTGGTGCTTCGCATGTCGTTATTCTCTTCCTCCAATACTCGTAACTGTTCTTGTAGAATTGCCAACTGTATTACCATGTGGTCTAGTGTTTGGTCGCTGCTGGAAGCCATATGAGTAAGTGTGTCAAAAGGATCATGGACTAAGAATTCTTTACTTGCTATGAATCGCTGGGCCCCACAGTGGACGCCAAATTATAGACACTGGATTTTTCCTTCGGTCCATAATCGAGATTTGTATGATAGGGCACTATCGATCCTGCAAAACAAAGGTAAAGTAAGCTGGGAGTTTCTACCCACCGGTGTGGTGGTTGCCGAAGGCACTCTGACGCTCAAATCAGTGATGAAGATGAGCAGTAAATAATGAAAGAATAAGGTCCTAGGTTACCTTGACCTCGGTAAACTGCCGTGAGGGCGGTAGGCAAGTGTTTAAATGATGATATGCTTTGAGAGCTCTAATATGAGTGTCAAAGCTTGAATGAATGTAACTCTGAGTTCTGCATATTTCATAGGCTAAGGAGTATCTTTTTAATTAGATTTGGTATCATATTAATGACGGTGAGTCTCATTAATATATTAGAAATCTAACTTTCGGTGCTAAGATAACTAATCAAGTGGAGGATAATTTATTTCAGAGAGATTTTTTGTAACATCCCCAATCCGAGAGATGCTACCGATAGGGAATAGGCCGTATTATCCCCTTGAACCTCTGACGTTTGACATCTGCTATTCTTATCTCCTATATAAACTCATGCATGAGACCATTGCCCAACTCATCAACCATGAATGTATGACACTTTTAATATTAAGTACTTTGTTTTAATACACATTACAACTCTGACAATGATCATTGAAATGCAATATATAACAAATCTTTACTATATAACATATATGTTACATGTCATTTCCTGACTCTAACCAGACTGGACTTTGTTCCCGACTTGACCTAGTGGACTAACTTCCTAGTGACCGCCATCAGTATCCATCCTCTCGAGCTCGTCCTTTGGGAATACCTGTAAAACAGAGAAACCGAGAGTGAGAGGGTTAGACCGTTTGAACGATCTAAGTGAGTGGATGATTTAAAACAAAAACTGAAATATTATTATTAAAATGCTTGGTTCTGAAACCAAAGTCCTCCCAGGAAACAACCTTATATGAAAACCCTTTTCTTATCTAAAACCTTTGAACTCTTTTTTTCTGAAAATCTTGCCTGAAAACTCATTTGTAAAACTTATCTTTTCTTAAAGTCTCTTATAAAACTGCTGTTTCTGAAATCTTTTCTTTCTATAAAACTTATCTCTAGAAACTATCTTTGAAATCTGTATTTGAAAACTGTTTCTGAAAACTGATCTCTGTCTCTGAAAAACTGACGTATGGGGGCGTTATGTATCGCCATCCCCCCATACGCCTAACTATAGCCAGGAGTGCAAATCCATGACTTTGAGGCGTTACGTATCGTCGTCCCCCAAGCCACTGAACTAGAATTGGGGGTGCGAATATATTCTACCCTCCAAGCTCTGAATCTAGGATCTAGGGGCATCTGTCATCCCTAGTCCTGAACTAAGATCGGGGGGCGTTACGTATCGCTGTCCCCGCATTCCTCTACATGTGCACATGTCAACCGTCAATTCCATGTTTGTATCAAGTTACATACTGAGGTGGGTTTTTCCCTCATGCCTCGGAAACATAAAACCATACTTTGAAAATATCTCTTTCTAAAAAATCTCTTAAAACATGATCTTTCATGAAATAACTGCAATAAAAATCAACTAAGGCCTTAGGTAGGTAAAAAATAAGCTTTTACTTAAAATAATGTAAATAAAAAGTTAACTTAGAAAGATAGTGTCCACTAATTAATTTGGAATCTGGCTGGTATTACTCACTTGCTGAAGAAAACTCTGGTTCTTTCGATGATCTACAATTGATAACTCTATTAGAAGTGAGCTAGAGAACATATTCCAAATTAACTAAGTTTATCCACCCAAGCACTTATTATTATTGTTTCAAGGCATATCGTATTTATATCATGATGTAAGGTGTATACACGAACTACTACGAGATTCTTAGGATGGCCTCTAACACGCTGGGGTGAAGCTGGAATGATTTAAAACTAATTTGGGGAATCTTTTGATCACGCGTCGCGATGTAGAGCATTACACGTTGCGATGCGCATCATTCCAGAAATATATCTGG